>VYZT01053567.1:18202-40334 GCA_013400735.1 Pomatostomus ruficeps
GTGGGAGGGACCCCACAGCAAAAGCAGAGGAAAAAACTCCTCTCCCTAAGCAGGGGAAGAAGATCTTGGAAACGGACTGACTTGAACCCCCACACCCTGCCCCCCTTGCACTGTTGGTGGGAGGGAGGGAGGGGTGGGGAGAGAAAAGAAGGGTGTCTTTTAAAAGTTTAGTTTATTTCTCATATCCTCCTTCTAACTCAGGTAGTAATAAATTTCACTTTGCAACTTTAAGCTGAGCCTGGTTTGTCCTTGGAGCGTTTTCTCCCGGTTCCTTATCTCAACTCATAGACCTCTGAGTTAATTCCCTCAGGTTTTTTTTCCCCTCTCCTTCCCTTCTCTGCCCAGCTGTGGCAGGGGAGGAAACGAGTGAGCGGCTGCCGTGGGTGCCTGGCACTTAGCCAGGGTCAAAACCATGACACCATGCTATGGGGAGGGGGCAAAGGCACTGAGCCGAGCAGCCAGAGGAGGCAGCAGGGCCCGGAGCTGCCAGACAGCCCTACTGCAACAGAACATTTACAGGCATGTTAGTTGGGGGGTCCTTAAATTTGGGACCCTCCTGCACCTCAGCATCAGGATATGGGGCCCTGTGAAGACTGGGTTCACTGGTCCCTCTTCTGTCCTTCAGTGACAGCAATGTGATCTGGAGTGGCACTAAAGAGCATCTATTACTGAAATGTATTGCTAAAAATTTTTTTAAATGATGGTGTGAAATGGCTGCAGCTGGAAGATGGCAAGCCAGTTGTGAGGAGAGATCCCTTTGGCACAGACGCTTTCCCACCTAACAAGAATTTCAAGTACTGTGTTGTGCATTCAGTCTGTGTCTACTCTTAATGGCCATTTGTTGGCTGGGGAGAAGGCAGCCTACAGTAGTTGGATATTTAAAATGTGCGTAAAGGAGTAAAAGACAATTTTGCTCACCCTGCTGACTTGGTCTCTGGCTTTTTGAATGACATGTTACAGCACTGCCTGATTTTCATTAGAAGGCAAGTTTTGGATACACCTTTTAAGAGAGAAAAGCCCTCTGATTTATTCCTTCACTGCTCATACAGAGCATGGATTTGCCTTTGTCTTTGTATTCAGATATATGCTTTTGCACTTGGTCCAATGCCAAGGCAAATATCAAACAATATAAACCAGATGAACCTACCAGAAGGCAATAGATACTCTCTTCTACCCTTAGTGTGAAAGATTATGAAGTTCATCATGTGTCCAGATAAAGTTTCTCTTTAAAAGTAACAATGTTTTAAAATTTCCTTACCTAGAAAAATTAACCTAAGGGCTGGAATAGTAATGTAGTGTTTGAATGTTTATGGCTAGTTTCTGTTCATGTGGCTTAGTTTTGGTTCCTTGTTATCCTGTTTAATGAAATAGTGGGCATTGTGGCTAAAGGTAACGAGGTTGTATAAGCTAAATTATGTTGAGAGTCTTCTGAGGCAAGGAAGAACTGAAAAGGAAAAAAACTCTCTTCCCACAACTAAAGCTGAGAAAAAAAATAAAATTTGAAGATTGTTTGAGGTGGCTTAACCACTTTATCAGACATTCATGTGGGAATAGAGAAAAAAGGAGTAGGGAAAAATCTGTGTATTTATTTAATGCAGAGCGTGGTAAATTATAATGGATGTTGCATAGGCTCAGATATCAGGTGTCTGACTAACATTCATGAAAGCAGCATAATTCAGACTGGACTTTATTCCCCTCCATTATGCCCAGCTGTTGGAAAGCAGCAGACATGTGTGCAGTGTCCAGATGTTTGCTGATCACTCACAAAGGGAGCAAAGGAGGGAGATATACTTTGTTCGATTTATTTTCAGATTCTGAATTCAGTTTTTCAGCTTGTTTTATGGATTTTTTGTGATGTATTTTACTTTTAATGTCATTGTCTCCATATATATGTATTGCTTATTTCCTCTTACATGTGTTGTCCTTCCTTCTTTTTCTTATGAATGAGAAGAAAAGATGGTGAAAGTGATGGCAGGCAGTTTTTTAATGATGCTTTCTAGCACTGTAATGAGGTGGGCATTGTCCCTAAAAAAGGACTGTACTACAGAGAGATTCCTCAGTGTCTTGTGGGAAATTTCTGGCAGAATTAAAAATAGACCTGGTGGTTTTGGTGGCAGTCTAGCATAGTGTGAGTGAGACATGGACCTGGTGGTGGGAAGTTTGATTCTGACCTCCCGCTTTCAGGTGGTTGAAAAATTTGCAATTGATTTGTTTTGCAAATTTTACAATTTATTAATCTTAGATTTTTTTTAAAACTGCAATTTTGATGTTAATTATGAATTGACTCATTCTCAGTGAATAGATTATTACTGCTAACCAAACAGTTCTATTTTATTTGATTACTCATGTGAGTAATAAGGTTATGTTTCTGTTTTCTCTTTTAAATCCTTCAGCATCAGTAATCCCATATGACAATCTTGAAATTTTAGTAAGATTCAGATACATAAAACTTAATTTGAAACCAACACAAGACTGTCACAGGTGCAGGTAAAGTGATCTTCTTTAAACTTTGTTTAAAGATTTATGAACAAAGCAATTGAATTTAAAAAGCTTCTTTATAGTCTGAATTCTCTGTGCCTTTTTAAAGTGCTACATGTTAATATTAGATGTGTTTGTTCTGGTGAAAGGTGAAATACAAAGAGAAGTTCAGTAAGGAAATGAAGAGTCACCAGTACAATCCTCTTGACAGTGCTTCCTTCAAGCAAGTACAGATCGCATCCACCTTGGCAAGTGATGTAAGTTAATTGGCTTTGTATTTTACATGCATTTACATCCTGAAAAACCTAACGTTTGTTCACAAGTAGAATTTCTATTTTCATCTTATGAATTACTATGAGCTACAGTCTCTGCTATACAGTGTGTGGCAGGTACAGCATGTTATCCATTTCTTCCTCTGCTTCTGACAGAGGACCTGCAGACTTTTTCATAACCATTTTAGATGAGATTCATCTCACTTAATTTTGTGTGTCAAAAGGTATGACTGCTTACTCTGAGCCAATTGCCCTGTACTTGGTCCCTTTTTATTCAGGAAAGAAATAAACAGGTATAGAGGTCAATTCTTCTCACCTCTTAGAGGTGCCTGTCTTTAGAGGACCAAAGTTCTGGCGTCTTTCTGATGGTTATAGAAGGAGGCTACATGAGCAGTTCAGATTTGGATGTCTGTCTTTTAGACTTCATTCTCTTGGTTGATCTTCTCAATGGTGTTACAAAATACAGCAGTCACTCAGTTTAGCAGTGGGTGTCTGCTGCTGGAGCCAGACTGGAGAAAACATCTATATCGAGTGATAATGCTCTTGGGATGATATATTTAAATGTGTCTCTAGTGCTAAAAATATGAGCTCTTCCTTGAGGCTGTAATCCCAGATAGCCAAAAGACAGACCTTCATTCTGTAGTCCAGCATTTCCAAAGTGTGGGGCACCACACAATGGCAACAAGAAAGGCTGGCTCTGGGAAGGGTATAGAAGATTATGAAATTATTTCCAAAATCTAAATGTGTAGTAAAATATTAGTTGAAACAGTTATTATTATAAGCAACAGGCAAACTGAAGTGAAGAACATGATACATATGTGGAGATGACTAAAGGTATTAGTTTAAAAGATTTGTCATTCAAGATAGGTAAGACAGTTTTCTTCCTATAAAGTTGGGCATCCAGTTCTCAGAGGAATAGAAAATCCTACTGTAGGCAGATAGGAAGTTATCTTCTGCTGCTTCATTACGTGATTATCTTTTGCCTTAGGTCACCATATTGCTTATATTTGCTGAAAGCAATCTATATTAGATAAAATATCCAGGAGCATTTCCCTTCAACTTCTGTATATCAAATTGGACAATTAGTGTGATTTCTGAAGTAGGGAAAAAAGAATAAGAATTAAAGGTGTTTAAAATAAATAGACCCAAAGTACTGAGGAAGATACTTTTGATTTAAGTGAGGGGTGGGAGGAGAGGGGAGAGGAAAAAAAGAAGAAAATTAATTCTGCTCTGAAAAGACATAGAAAGTGTGATTTTGTTGTAAGTGTCCTTTTTTGGGGGGAAAGTTTGAGTGGTTCCTAAGTACTTAGCAGAATGAGTCCTATTTTGTGCTTTCCTTTTCTTTGAAATAATAGTAGACGACCGCCATCTAGTGGCTGAGAGAGATTGTTCAGGCAAGCACTTAAATGTTTTCCCTTTCTGGACGGTCACACTGTAATACAGAGCTATGAATTATTGTATTAATCTTTAGCTTGCATAACCTGAATTATCTTTGTAGGTGAATTACAAGAAAGATTTGGAAAGCCTACATGATCCAGCGTCTGATCTACCAAATCTGCTGTATTTAAACCATGCATTAAATATCAGCAAAACACAGAGTGAGGTAAGCTGTCTTTTTAAAAATGACCTGAAAATTTAATCTAGTAAGGAATGTACTACGTATAGTCACTGTAGGAAACGTATTTTTGGTACTTGCTTCATGGTCTCATGTGTAGTAGGCAATAATGTTGTAACCGTAGTAGATGAGAGGTGTAGTGAACAAAAACGGGTTTTTAGGCAGACATATTTCAGTTATTAGAACAGATAATATATACTGTGGAAGAATCACACAGCTTTCTGATATTGAGTGTTTCTTCTCATATATCTGAAATGTTGTTTTTTCCTTTGTTCTAAGATCTAAAATACATCTTTCTTGCAAATCTCATTTTGTCTAAGATCTTACTTTCATCTGCAAGTCTCTGTACAGAAGCAACCACTGTCCTAGTTTAATAATTGGACTTTCATCATGAACAGCCTCTCAAGTGCTAGCTTACTTTTAGGCTGCTCTGGCTAAACTTTTTTTCCCTCCTAACTATCTGAATCTTCCTACATTGGGTGAGCCAATAGGCACATGCTCCATTCTGCCACATAGCAAGAGATGTCCCTTGATGGAGCTGGTGGTCTGACATATGATTGTGGTGGGGGTTGAAACAGGAGGGAAGAGCTAGGAAACCCCTGGCTTCTGTGCCATGGTAAAGGGTCTTTCCCACTCCAGGAGCACCCATGCTGCATGCGTGGTGCCTGCAGGCTGATTAGCTGCATTTGCCATTTTTACCCCAGAAACCACAGAAGGGCTGCAAGAACTGCTGTAGAGAGGCACCATTGGGTGGGTGATGTTGGGAGGGAAGGTTGCTCTATGGCTGGCAGGAGCTGATTGTTTCATAGACAATTAACTCTGATGAGTACTGGGTCATCTTTTGAGTCAGTGCCTGCTTATGTCTAAAATAATCACCATAATCCATGTATACTTGATTTTTGTGTTGCTTTTTGCAGAATTGAATTGCTTTGTCTGTCTCACTCACTCTGTGAAGCTAACACTGTCTATCCCCTTTTGTATGAGTAATAAATGAGTTGGAGTCTTTCTCTTCCTGCATTCTTCATGTGCGTTTTGGCCCAAATCAAGTTTCTTTCTAGTGTATGGTAAGACTGGCAGTCTTTTTGCTGATTAAATGAACACCCTCAGAATGAACTTCATCAGTTTATCATCCTATCTCTAAGGAGATAGAAACCTAGACTTTCCCCTAAGACAAATCATGTCTTGCAAAATGTATTTCTTTCATTTGTCCTGGAGGAGTTGATTCATAATATCCACGTGCTGCTCTGAAGACTCTGTAAATACTAAGTCTCTGATTTTTGCATTATCCAGATCCTGGTGGGTATTTTTATTTGCTACAAACAGGAAGAGAAATGCTTTGCCAATCCCTAAGCTCTCCACTAAATATTTGTCTTTTACAGAAATCCCATTTTCACAATCCTTCTCAGATTTGACTATACTTCTCATTATGTTTTATATGACATAGCTACACCTGCTCCAGTGTGACAGATTGAAACCTGTATGGTTAATAAACTGTTATGGTTGAGAGAATGAATGGGTTTTCTGATTGACCTAGAGTGTAGAAGTGCGTGCAACTTTATCAAGCACTTATACAGTAATATCAATGCAATGTTGTTATACAAGTCAACTTCAATGGGAATAAATTCCAACAGTCAAGAGGAAAGCTTGATGGGCATCTTTGGACATAAATAGACTGATTTTGACAGGTTAAACTCATCCTGGTTTTATTATTTTGATAAGGAAGAAAATTAAAAGGTGGAATTCTCCCTTCATATGGTATTTCCTGGTTTCAGTTGGGATGGAGGTGATTTTCTTCCTAGTAGCTGGTACAGTGCTGTGGTTTGGATTTAGGATGGAAACAATGTTGGTAACACTCTGATGGTTTAGTGGTTGCTGAGCAGTGCTCACACTAAGTGAAGAACTTTTCAGCTTCTCGTGGTGCCCTGCCATTGAGGTGGCTGGGGGTGCATGAGAAGCTGGGAGAGGACCCAGCCGCAACAGCTGACCCAAACTGGTCAAAGGGATATTCCACACCATACAGTATATAAACGAGGGGAAAGTGGGCCAGGGGATCCTTCTCAGGGACAGACTGAGCATTTGATAGGTTGATGGTAAGTGACTTTTTTTCATCTGCATCCCTTGTTTTTTTTCTTGAGCTTTATGTCTCTCTTTTTGTTATTTTCCTTTTATTACTGATGATGATTATTATTATTATTAATTATTAATAATAATTCTATTTAAATTATTTAACTGTTCTTACCTGAAACCACAAGTTTTCTCACTTTTACCCTTCTGATTCTCTCCCCTACCCCACTCGGGGTAAAGTGTGTGAGCAGCTGTGTGGGGGCTTAGTTGTTGGCTGTGGTTAAACCATGACAGGTATATATGTAATTCTGGCATGAACTATGGAGACACAAAATTTAACACTTTGATATATGTAGAACAACTAGTTTAATGTTTTTCATATTTTAAATCTGTTCCTATTGTATAGACTTTGAAATATGAATGAAATACAGGCTAGAAAAAGGGGAACTTATATGTATTTCATTTTATGGAACAGGGTGAGTAAATAAAACTTAAGAAACTGAATCTAGTGCTTGAGGTTTAGCTTAATGTAGCAAAAGGTTATGAATTTTACCTAATTTGATTTTATAGGACTTCTAAAAAATTTTGTTCCATTAGCTGAGGAATGGAATAAAAGTATGAGATCAATATCTGTAGATGGAGGTAATTTTCATGTGTTTCCTACAGAAGTGATTTTGTTGTGTGACATTTATAATTTTTTCCACTAGGAGGCAAACCCAGACTATCATATGTGTTCCTTTGCACTTCAAGTCTAAATAATAATGCTTATTTTCTATTGAACATAAACATTTGACTTTTAGATTAGCAGGACAAAGATTTTCTCTGGGAATGTTACAAAGTTAATTTTAGAATATAATTTTTTTTAAATTTAATATCAACATTTTAAATTCAAATTTGACAGAACTCCCCAGCTGGCAAAACTATAATATAGTTTCTTCTACGCTTTTTCTTTCATAGTTATTTTAAATAGCATTTAACTTCCAAAATCTTCTGGATTTTGTCCGTGAAAACATTCTTGGAAATTTTTTGTTTCATTATGAATATAAGAAATTATTTAAGCAAAGCAAGTGTTTCTATCATTTCAGCCCAGACACCGCAGAACAAACCCATCTCAAAGAAAACGCAGTACTTTCACGTCAGGTATACACAACCACGAACAAACACATCTTGCAAAGAGAAAAATACAGCGATTAAATCGTGCACAAACCCACATGATAGATTGCAGTGATGTACAGTGTATATTCAATCAGAAGTACCCCCATGAGGACAGGGAAGAGTGTTTTTGCAGGACTCAAGCCTAATGCTTGAGGGGAAAGAGAAATTTGGGCATCACTATTTTTGAAGAGACATAGAAATTAAAATTACATTACTCATTATAAATGTAATATTTTGATTTGTAGCTATTTGTTTTCCTTTAAGGCTTGTGTAGACTATTCCATCATGCCCCACTGACTGATGGAGATAAGTAATGTATTTGCCAGTCTTAATCAAAGGAGTGTGAATGGATGAGTTCAGAAGGCTTCTCCAGGTTTCCAAACAAAGTGTATTTGCTTTGTGAGTTAGCATAAAGGTATAAGTTGATGTCTTAACCCTGTGTCCCTTGATGTGCTTTTGCTGCTAGCTTTAAGGTCATGGTCCCTGGTAGCTGTGAGGGGAATGTTGGTGCAAGGCTGGACCCTACTGAGGCAGTAGTTTTCCTTCCCTTCTCCCTCCCACAGGTACAAACAAAAGTGCATTTGAGAATGGTGCTCCTGAGCCTGGAACAAAGACCTGTGGGGCTGGCTGTGAAACAGATTTTGTTGTTGTTAAAGTAAATTTGTTGTTTCATGGAAACGTAGCAGGGGATCCTATTAAAAAACTCCCAACTCTTCAGACATAGGTAATTTGGCCAAACCCACACAATTAGTTTAAGGATTGTGATTGGTGCTCCTCATTCCCGCTGTCTTCAAAGTTCACAATTTCTAGGTCTGACTTTTGTACAAAAGGAATAAACGACTCCAGAAATACTACCTTATTTAACTGCCCTAGTTCTCCAACAGGCTAAGTTTGGGAAGAGTCTTCCAAGTCAAAACATCTAAGGACTGTGGCTAAGACAAGATTCATTTCTTGCTGAGGCAAGCAATCAGATCTCATATGCTCTCAGCTGTTAACAGACTTTGTTTTAATTTTCCTAGGCCAAGTACAAAGAAAATTATGAAAAATCTAAAGGCAGATCAATGCTGGAGTTTGTGGATACACCAATGTATAAAGTTTCAAAGGAGGCTCAAAAGATGCAGAGTGAGGTTAGTAAAAATGTGTCTTTGAAGAAGTAAAATTTAGGTCAACAGAGAGGTTAACAGACATCTTGTACTCAAGATTAAGAAAATGTAAAAAGCGGAGAGTAAATTGAGGATATGGTAGAATTATGCTGAGTAGTTATCTCTGCTATTCTTTAGCTCAGTTCTTTCTGTGAATTTGCTTTTTTCTCAAAAGGCCATTGATGCTAACAACTAGACAGAGATTGTATGTCCAATCCAACCCCATGATTTAACTGAAACATGGGAACCTGGGAAACTCATCAAGGAGGAAGGACTATTCCCAGGCTCCAGAACAGAACTGGCTGTCCTATTTCAGGCCATGTTGTTCTAACTTTTCTAAAAAAAACTTCAGATGATAGAGATTTTATGACCTCCCAGACAATCTAGTCCAGCGCTTTGCCATCCATCCTGAGTGAGATGGATGCACCTGTGTACCCATGCTGCAGTTTGATTCCCTTAGTTTTGCTGTGTCATGGAAAACAGATGATCTCAGCCTCTTGGTAGAAACTTTAATGAGTTTCAAACCATTACCTTGTGGGCTATTTGTCTTCTCTTTTCTCTACCAAGCAAACCGTTTCTTTCATAGATCAGGTTCAACATTCTCTTTGGACACACTGTACACGTATTTTTGTCTAGATCATATCTGTTTGTATGAATAATCTAGGTGATGAAATGCATAATGAAGTTGCTTATTTGTGTGAAAACTAATTTATGGCAGGGCTTATTTCTGGGTCAATTTACAATGTCTCTTCTGAAATATGCTTGGAATTGCATATTAATGTACCACTAATTGTTGGTTTTGATACAACAGAAAATGTATCGCAAAGATTTTGAAGAAGGGATCAAGGGAAGACCCTCACTGGATTTAGACAAGACCCCAGAATTCTTGCATATAAAAGAAGTTACTAATCTTCTGAAAGAGGTAAAGGATTGTTATTTATTTTTTCTGTTGTTAAATTGTAAATGAGCAATAAGCACCATCACTACAAGCTGCTGAGTGCTGAATAACTTAAAATTTTTTAGGTAGCTAAATACAAGTCACTTCATGAGGAATTGCTTCACATCATTTTGTATTCTGAATAGTCCTGTAGTAAGGAAAGTATAAAGCTCATCATACCTGAATCAGAATATCAGTTTTCTTTTCAGATAAAGGGGTTGGAAGGAAAGATTTCATTTGGTGTCCAGATGGTAGCTTTTCCCTTTGAGTAATTATTTCACATTTATGGTAGCATGTTGTGGTTATATGAATGCCTTGAGCTGTACAGAGTCACATATAACTAACTTAATTAAAATAGGTATCTATCATACATGTTATGGTTAAAAAAAAAGACCAAAATTCCAATATCACCAAAATGTGATATTATATACTGCGTTAAGTCCATTCTGTTAGAAGGAACAGGGTATGCCCCCTGTTTCTTTAAGATTTGTGAAATATTCTTCAGTTGTATGTGTCACTACAAATGAAATAATTTTTTTTCCATAACTGAGAATCCTTCTACTTTTAGTATTCTTATACTGCTATTTTGATCTGGTTTCATGTTAGGTTTTGAGTATTGTTTGTCTCTGTGGATTATGGCTACTATTTGACCAAATTTAGAGGAGCTAGAACTGCTAGAAGAGAAGAGCAGAGCTGCTAGATATCCTGCCTTTGAGTCTGGGAGCCAACAATACCTTGTTTTTATTTATGGTATTAAGAATTGATTTTTTTTCTTTGCCAAATCAAATAAAGCATGTTGGAATTAAAAACCCTTGAACTTTGTTCCTTTCCTTGTTCTTTATACAACTCATCCCAGTCTATGCTAGATTTCATATGGTTAAAGGAAAAAATTTCTTTTAAGATATTTCTTTATTATTCATCCTCTAATAAATAATTTATTCTGATAAGCCTGACTGTCAGGTAGGCAAGTCTCAAGCTAGGTCTGTTTTGTACAGTAGCAATCTGTGGTACATCTCATATTTGCCTTCTCTCTAGGGAAAAATGCAAATGCTGTCATTTCGTTCCGTTAATCTAGCTGCTTGCTGAATGCCCAAAGAAGTGGGTACTACATGGGCTCTACTTGTTCACCTCTGAATTTTGATGTAGCTCCTCTCCTCAGTGCTTATATGCATGAAGATGTTCTCTAATTTTGACCTCTTCAAGTTTTATGTCTTTGTATTTAGGGAGTAAACCATGCTTGTAAGTCAAAGGGGAAGAAAATGAGAAAATTTCAATGGTATTTCCATTAATGCATAACTGCATGAATTTCTTATTTTTTTATATCCACATTCAAGAAACATATTCCAAAACCAAAGATTACGTAGGTCAAATTAATTCTCTCTCATGATTCAGAAAAATCATGTATTTTGTCATAGTCAAGGATGTAGCTCAGTGTTTTTCCTTAAAGGTTCACAATAAACTTTGAATAGATACTGCATGAAACAAGAAGAAAAACCTGGAGTTACTTAAAAATGAATTAGTTGTTCAATTACATTTTTTTTAAACCCAAATATCAGCTGTGTTCCAGCTTATTCTGTTGCCCTCCCACTGTAGAGAATTCTGCAAATATTTCACATTTTGTAACAAAACGAACTTTCTTCTCTGGGACCACATTGACAACTCCTTCAGAACAGATAGCTGAATTAAATAGTTCTGAATTAAATAGTTCTAAATTTGAAGAAATTGTTTTCTGCTTATTGTAGGATGCTTCTGATGATCAAGAAAATATTCTTCAAAAATATCTGGTTTCCTTTGATTTAAATAAAAAGCTTATAGGGAGACAAAGGTGCTCATTTATGAAATTTAAGATGTAATTAAGAGTATTAATTCATGTCTATGTAAATCCTTCTGATAAATATTTTGTGCAATGTTCTTCTAGTTTCTTTGCTTAAAAAAGCCTAACCCTCATCTGGAGATGAGAAGAGTAATTAAAAATCCTTACAAAACTTAAAGATCTTGAACTTGAATAGGCTTACATCAGCTCTCTAGGAGCTGGGAAGAGCAAAAAGAACCAAATGTCTGTGGGCAGGTTCTAGTGTGCTTTGCATTTTATACTGAACATTTGAGTACGCTGGAGGCTGCAGTTGCTGAATGTTGATAGGTCATATCAGCGCAGTGTCTAGAAGGCACAGGAGTGATATGGGAGGAATATTGCTTCTACATTTTACTTTATCAAGAGGGTGTTTTAACAGGTCCTAGTATGGTGTTTAGGGAATCTATCCTGATTGGGATGCCATTAATAGAACAGAGGTAAAAACTGCAGCCCAGCATATTTTGGTCTGCAGAAAGAAAATCCTCCTGCAGTTAAAATGTCTGTCCAGAGACAGTCAAGGCCCCTGAACAGTGTGCTAGGGCTGTATAGGACACAGCTGGTTTTCAAGAGCACAACAAAATAGATGATGACATTAAAATCTTTTCACTTTTTCAACATTGTTCCTTTTGATTTCACAATTTCCAATTCTATTTTAAGTCTGAAATCTGTACTCCAGCTAATTCATATTTCATAGAAATTTCAAAGAGACTCTTCAGATGTTTAATAAGTGGCATTTCTTTTCAATATCTTACATAAAATAAGAAGTGGTGAAATCTCTCTCTTTTTTTTTTGTAATCCTTAGAAAGAGTATCGAAAAGATTTGGAAGAAGGGATGAAAGGAAAAGGCATGACAGTATTTGAAGATACACCAGATTTGATTAGAGTGAAAAATGCAGCTCAGATACTAAATGAGGTATGTTATGCTAGTCAAGGTTATTAATATCACAGAAGGTTCATTTTATGTTAAACTCAGAAGATTACTTTTTTTTTTGTTTTTACATAATCTACAATGAAATGTGTAGGTATTAAAACCAAGGCTATTTCTGTTTTGCTTGAAAAATATTGTAAAAAAAACCAATTTAGGGCAAATAATTCAGATTTTCAGGCAGTTAGGTCAGTGGAGGTTGTTAGTGGGGTCAATAGATCCATCATGTGCTCAGCACAGAGGCTTTCCCAGTGCATGAGTTTGGGTGCTTTTCCAGTGATCCAAGGCTGTCTCCAGGAAGGAACAACGGGGCTGGAGGGTGTAGGGAGGAAAGAGGGAAGGCAAAGTTCATTCTGCATGTTATGCCTTTGGGGAATCATTTCAGAATAATACATATATTTATTTTATATATTGATCTCTTTTATATTAATTTCATGTTTATTTATTTACATATAATATATTATATATATATTTATTTGCACACACACACACATATATATATATATATACACATATCCATAAAAAAAAAGAGAGAATGCAATGGATAGGGCCACTCTGACCACTGTAAAGAAGTGCAGGAACATACAGCTGTAACTCCCAGGATTATCTTCTCCTTGGTGTTTTACCTAATATGAAGCTCAGAGGAAACATCTGCCATCCTACCTTTAGCAGACAGGAATTGAGAGATGATGTATTCCTACAGGTTAATTTACAATTCTTGCAAAAATGTGGTTTGTGAAGTAGAGAGTGGTTTTATCACATTTATTTCCACATCAGAGTGAGACAGAGATAGAAGACTGAAAATCTTTTTGCTCTTTTTCTTGCAAGTGATTAAACCATTGTATTGAGTAGAAACATATTTTCCTTCTTTTTCTACCTACTGTACAACCTAAAAATAATTAACAAACAATAAAAGTAAGGGGCATTTTTAAATTATATGTATTATATGTATTTTCTTTGAAAGAAAAGATTTTCACAGGCAGAAATGAACAGAAAAAAGGATGATTACTACTATAGCAGTAGAAATAGCACTGGCTGTGATTATTTTTTTATTTAAAAAAGGTACAGCTATTGTATACAATATTTCCATATTACTTTTTAATATAATTTGCTGATGAGCAAGGAATGTATCCTAGCTTGGATAAGCTAAAGATGAAATATTAATTTTGTTTTCAGGTTATTGGTTATTTATAATTTATGTTGTGAGGAAAAAGCAGCAATCATGGATGAGGACTGCCTCTTGCCTAATGGCTATGGTTCAGGAAAGACCTATTAAATGAATAAATTACAACTTCCTGATCTGGAA
Organism: Pomatostomus ruficeps; assembly: GCA_013400735.1. Taxonomy (NCBI): domain Eukaryota; kingdom Metazoa; phylum Chordata; class Aves; order Passeriformes; family Timaliidae; genus Pomatostomus; species Pomatostomus ruficeps. Next base: position 31,949 of record VYZT01053567.1, read on the forward strand.
GTTCACTGGAAGCAATTCTGTATGGTATTAAATTTCTAACATGTAGTGTTGTCATAAATAAAATATTTTCTTAAAAGTAAAATGTATTTCAATTAGGCTGGCACCAAGTACCAACTTACTACACCATGTTCTGCAGAGCTAAACTTCCCCTTTACTTTAGAGGATAATTGTAGCAGGCTGTATAGGCTGATTTCCTCCCACCCTCTGCCACATTAAAAATTCATTTGTAGAGGTTTGTACAGTGACTATCTTCTAAAAGTTTTCCTCTTTTAGTTTGTTATGTGTTTTTAATGACAAAAGCTTACCAAGAGTCTTGAGAATTGTGACTCTTGAGAGTTTTGATTTACTTTAAATCTTAAATTTCAATGTCTTGTGGAAAAAAATTTGTAACTAACGGGATTCTGTGAATATAATGTATAAGTTCTATCTTTCCAGAGGCAATACAAGAAAGACTTGGAAACTGAGATTAAAGGGAAAGGCATGGAAGTTGGTCCAGATACTCCTGAGATAAGACGAGCCAAGAAAGCTTCTGAAATTGCCAGCATGGTCTGTACCGTTCCTGGGGCAAGCTTTGCATTGACAGAATGCAACAAATGATTGTGATTGAAATTCTGGGTGGTGACCAACAAAGGCAGTACTGAAACCACAGATTTCTCCAAACAGCCAGTCCATTGAGTTGCAGAGTCTGACAGTCACGTTATCAGTGTAAGGGGGAAAGTTAAGACTTCCCAGAACTTAGACCTTCCTATCACCTTTTGCAGGTTGTGCTTGTTCCTCATGAGCCATGCCTGGCCTGGGGTATGGTTGGTCACTGTGGGCCCTGCTGCTTTTAGGTTTAAATAGCTACTGATTTAGTTAGGGCCAAATGATAGATAGAGTTAGAGAGATGCTAAAGCCTTATGACTTCACTCTTGCAAAGCACAGCACGTCTCATCTACACGTGTCTGACTGTGGCTGCCAAAACTGCAAAGACAGGTAGATGTGAAAGGCTATGTCAGGTTTGAAGTGAGCAGTCTGTTAAAAGAGTTTTCAACCCATCAGCAACTACAGTGTAGGCATCGCATGGAAAGATTCTACAGAAAGAATTCTGTTGAATTATTAGTTATTTGGTGGTCAGTGAAATCACACAGGTTAAATTGGGGACAATTTAAGAATTTGGCTGTCAGCTGTGTGTATTTCCAATGCTATTCTTTTCAGAAAGAATACAAGAAAGACTTGGAGAATGAAATTAAAGGAAAGGGAATGGAAGTGGGTATGGATACCCTTGATATACAGCGAGCCAGAAAAGCTTCTGAAATTGTCAGCCAGGTGAGTACAGAATTAATTGCTTTAAGATTACTTTGAAAGTAAAACAAAATGACATGTGTTTTTTACCATAAAATCTTCTTGAACGTTCTTAAGCCAAAAAAAGCAAACAGTGCACAATAAAAATATTAAATTAAAGAAATTAAAGAATTAATTTTTATAGTCTGACCAGTACTATCACAATAGCTTTGAAGACAGCATGTACAGAGAGCTGTAGTATTAGTTATAGGTTTTTTTTCCCCCCTTTATTTTTCCTTCAGAAAGAATATAAAAAGGATCTGAAGACTGAAATTATAGGAAAAGGCATGCAAGTTGGTCCATATACTCCAGAAATACAACGTGTCAAAAGGGCTTCAGAAATAGCAAGCCAGGTAGACATAGTCAAAGGCTGAATGTTTTAATTCTGTGTAACAACAAGTGCTTGACATATGTTGTTCAAAATACTTCTCTAGCTCTGTAGACACTTTTATGCCGATAGTAAATTAGTTTACATGTAGTAAAATGTCTTAACTGCCTGGTTCTTATTTGTATTTAGGCCTGTTACACTATGTAAATTGAATTTAATTGTTTACATCTACCTGTGGTTCTTTTCATGTTACCTAAGTACCTAATGTTCCTTTACATTTATCCTGACAGTGAGGAGAAAATATATATGAAGATACATTATGTGTGAAGATATGTTATATATGAGGATATATTATATGTATTTTTAGTGTGAGGGACAGACAATGATAACAGTATCATGGAGAAGAGAGGTTTAAGTAAATACTGGATGGGGATGAGGAGGTTCATCAGCAATAAGCATCTTTTGTGCAGTTTGAATATCCTGAGCCTAAAAAGCACAGACATTCAAAAGTTATTTTTTCAGAAAATGTACAAAGATGAAGCGGAGAAGATGCTCTGTAACTATTCTGCTGTCCCAGACACTCCTGAGATGGAGAGAATAAGAAGTACTCAGAAAAACATCAGTTCAGTGAGTAATACTGCTTCTCTCTTTGCTTGTAACTTTTCAGATATTTTTCAGTGTAAATAGGTTTTCTTGTGCCACAGCGTGGAACAGAGAACTTATGAGTAAAAGTCCTTTGAACCATTTGCATAATTTTCCTGGCAAAGGCTGTATCACTCATTTCTTTCAGTTAAAAAAAAAAAATACTCAGCTTTTCTAGGTGTGACACAGTTATTTTGAATTTCTAAACCACTTCTACCACCTTGCCAAGCCACAGTTATTTTTAAATGAAGATTTTTTTCTTTTTCCATCAAGCCCCAGGAAGTACTTTATTTAAAAGGAGAAAAAGAAAATCTAAGGCGTCTTACTGTACATACAAGATTTTTCATCTGTTTCCTATCATATGTACCGAGCATCAAGATTGGGATATAAAATTAGAACAGATCAGGTTTCATAAATATATATAATGATTTTATGTTACACTGGGTGTATTTTTAAATTTTATGCTAGATTTAAGTTTCAGTTTATCCCTAAATATAAATTATGAGCTTGTATTTCTAAAATTGCCCAGTTTGGGATGTATTAAGTTCCACTTCCTTTTTGGCCCATTAATGCTGCTGTTTGTAATTCTGCCTTTGCTTGTAATATAACAAAGAAGAGAAGTAAATCCAGCCTCCAGAACAAAAGGCCAGTCAGGCAGTGGCTGGTTTTTATGGCAGACTAAGTGATACTAATAAAGCCAAAGATTTGAGAGAAAGGAATATAAGATATTTAAATATTTTTAGTATTATCTGACACACATGTTCTTTATCTTAGAGACATCCTCAGCTTCTCCAGCTCTCAGAAGTACGAGCTCAGTTAGTTTCTCCCAGACGTGTTTGCGTGCAGCTCTCCTGCACGGCTGAGGTGTCTGCAGGGTAGTGGGAGCCTGTGGGGAGAGCAGAGGCAATGCCTCTGTGAGCCCGCTCTAGGCTGTGGTCACTCCTGCACCATCTCCAGCCATTACCTGCCCTTTTTCTTCCTTTGAATGAGGACAGCTGAAAGCAACATCTTCCTACTAGGAGCACTTGACAGGCCCACTGGCCCAGTTCTGCTTCCTGTCATCTGTTGGCTTGGAATGGAGCTCTGCAGCAGGGTGCGACAGTGATTATCACCATTTCCCATGGCACTGGTGTCCTGACTGGGTAGGCTGGAACTCCCTGGAACAGAGGGATCCAAGCTAGCCTCTCTGATCTGCCCTCCTCTCTGCTCCAGCCTTTGATAGCTTCTGATGAACTCCTCAAGTAGGTCAGTGGCTCTGGCACTGTGGACTCACTCACAGTTAGGTACCAGGCTTAATTAAAATAGGTATCACCACTTAATTAAGCCTTGACAAGCCTCTCATGTATCTGAACCCCTTGCAGCCCTGTAAGTCAGTCTTGAGTTTTCAGTGCTAAGGCTGACAATTATCCTCTTTGTTAGGGTTCTAGATAACAAGAAATAAAATGTTTCATGTTTGAGGTGATTTGTATTTCCTTTTTTGATTGTCCTGTTTCTGTTTGTGAGCTGGATCCTCCAAATGTAGGAAAGCAGTTTACAGCTGTGATTGAACAATCATTTTTCTTCATTCTCTATGTTTTAACCTTTCATCCTTCTGTGCAGTTTAGATTATAAAGGTAAGTTCTTACTGAGTTAAGATACTACTGGAAGCAGCCCAAAAATATAAAAAAAAAGAATGGCCCCAACAGTCTTCAGATTTTTGGATTTTGTCTCAAGCATTTTTCTGCCTTAAGGGACAAAAAGAAAGGAACTAGCTCTGCAGATAAGATCGTTGCTGCTTTTAGCTCACTAGCTCATTTGGCAGATGATTTATAATAGGATATTTACTTCACAGTCATCTCTTTTGTAAAAAAAATTCCTGTCTCCAACATATTTTACCAATCCTTCCTTGGTAGAGGAGAAAAGTATATTGTAGTCCAGTCCACCATATAAATCTTTCAAAGTGACATGGTGCAGAAGAATTTTCAAGTTCTTACTCATAAACTGTCTCTGTTCTCACATGGTAAAACAAAATTTTAGATTGTTAAAGGTTTTCTGAATATTAAAAAAATTAGTTGCAGACATTCACTCTCCTCTAGAATATTTGGCAGTAGTATTCACCCCAGGCTACGGAGGACTTCAAGGAAGTAGGAGAAATTAATCAAGAGTGATGTTTTTATTGTTCAAGGTTTGGTGATAGGAAAAGAAACATTAAATAAATCTTGGTTTAAGAAAGGCAGAAATATGAAATGGTAAAGATTAATTTTATTAACTCCAGGATCAGGTTTGCTTTTTACACTAACTGACTGGAAATACCTACTAGAGTGGTAACAGCTGTGACACCAAATACTGAAAATCAAGTAAAACTTCATTAGGAGTTTTGCAGCATGAACTGGTGCTCCATGGTTATTTAAATTATAACCAGGTTTGGAATTTGTGGAGCAGTTATTTACTGTCTCTTTCAATAACTTCAAATGATTGCTTCTACTGATGTGCTCTGTTTTTATCATTTACTGAAACAAATGAAATAGGGAGGAGAATTGTATAAACAGCATGTGTATCTTTTAAGAAGTGAGTTTTGTTTTTAGGTATAGTCCTCAGATTTCTGGCTTGAAACTAGGAGTCAAAATTTGCATGACTTGGTTTGTAGCTCTGGTTGTTGTGGTTATTTTTCCATGAATATTTCAATTTTCTAGTGTGTTAACTTAGAAATAATAGTAATGTCTGTTCACTTCTCACAGTATTTTAAGATCTAAAGACTAAAGAAACCAAATCAAATCCTGCATGTACATGCACCTTCAATTACACTGAAATGAATGAAATTACTCAAGCATAAAGTTACATTTGTAAAACTTTATAGGTCATTATATAAATTTTAATGTTTTTTCCAAATTTAAATGTCATTGCAAATACTTAAAAATACTGAGGTCAGTCTAAAGGATGAGAATATATTATCTGGGTTACAGTTGAAAACAAACAATGCTATCATAGTTATTGATAATTAGTCTGAGTTATGAAAAATTACATTATTTGCTTTCTTAGCAAGATTTATAGTCAGACCAATTTGGAACTTGGAAAATTGCCTAGCCCTTTTATGAGGACTTGTATTTGCATTGCTAACGGTCTCATAATTATCTTTTCTTTTGGGGAAATTAAGGTATTTTACAAGAAGGGAGTGGGAGCTGGCACAGCTGTAAAAGATACTCCAGAGATTGAAAGAGTAAAGAAAAATCAACAGAATATTAGCTCAGTAAGTGCTATTAGCATAAATTATTCTTATGTGAGTACATGGTGGACCAATTTTTTTCATCTTGTTTACCAAAAAATTATTCATTTTCCTATCACACATCTTCAAATAGTGGTCCTCTGGATTTTGGATATAGAGCTCTATTCTAGCACAGTGAAAACTCCCCTCTACTGTAGTACTTCTGTGCCCAAAGGTAGAGTGTCTAATTGAAGCATTGTGAAAAATAAGAAGATATTTTAACTAAATATTTGAGGAAAGTGTTTTGTCTTTCACGAGTGAGAAATATGAGACATATTTCCTTCCCCATATGACAGACTGAACAGCAGTTGTGTTTGCAGTTCAGAAAAATACCATGTGACAAAAAAGAAAATCTGCAACGTTCTGTTAGAGACTGCACGTATTGCATAGGATTTGATACAGTTTGCACTTCAAGAAGAGAAAAATTATGTCCAGAATTGAACTGTTTGAAAAGGTGGAGAGTTGGTGCCTCTTTATGTGCTTGTGACAAGTTGATCTGAGGATCTGATGAGATTGGTTCTGAATTGACATTGTGAATTGACATTGTTTATTTATGGATGCAAATGTCTTTGGCACTTCATTAGGCAACTAAAAATGAAATATCAAAATAACTGTTTTCTTCAAATAGAAAATAGTCTTCTGATAAATATGTGGCAAAACTTGGAAAAAAGCAGAAAAGTGACTGCCAAGCAGCAAAACCCTTGTAACTGAACTGTTCATTTCTTTGTTATATTTGATGGGGACTCCTCTTGAGCAATTTTTATGTTTGTGACATGACTTTTCTGATGACTGGATATTTTTTTAAAAGCAAAGTTTGAAAATAATATACAGACATGACATTATGTTGTGTTTAAATATTAGTTAAAACATGAATTATGGACTCTGGACACCTATTCTCATAGAACTTCATTGTTTAGTGAATAGTGTTATACAATTTCCCACCAATGTAAGGACAGGTAGAGAATTTTCAAAAAATTTTGAAAAGCTCATATTTTCCTTGGAATTTTTTTATGCTCTGTCCATCACTTCTCATCTTGTCATTTTAAGTCACAGTGTAAGCTCTCAGATATCCTAAATACTGAAATAGTTGGATAGTGAATAGTTGAAACCTGCTGGTTGGGAAGCCGTTGGTTTGCTTGATTTGAGGGTGAGGGGTTTGTTTGTTGGGGTTTTTTTGTCTGAGGTTTTTTGTTTTGTTTATAAATTTCCAGTTACCACAGACTTTTATTTCAGGAGAAGTCACACAGTCACACAGGCACACTTATTTGGAGAAGTCTTACTTTAATGTTTTTTCACAATGTCTTTCAATGTGAAATGGAAAAATAGTGCACACTGTCCTTGCTGTTTTAGAAATCCTGAATAGTGGTGAAGAGGGAAAAATGAAAGGTTGATCAGTATGCTAGTAAACGCTTTTAACAAAGATGTACCAAGGAAAACACAAAATGTGGTAGTGGTGTAGTGGTACAATGTGAATAGCATGGCCTTTACCTTGCTAGTCTTTGCCTAGAATTAATGTTTTACAAAAGGTATTTTATTACAAGTAGTGTACTTGAATTTATTTAAGTTGTGTATAATATTTATTAGAGGTGTAGAATGCCAAATTTAAAGGCAATGTACAAGAATATTTCAAATTATGTGTCAGTGAGAGGGAAATTATATTGTGCAGTAAGAGGGAAATTGTATTGTGTAATTTACAGGAGTCCCAAAGGAAGGGTGAATTACACCAATTTTGAATCCATTAGATTTAAATATTTTACATATATTTTTGAACTTAGTCAGAAGAACTTGGGACAGCTTTAAAACTATTTTCTGAACTAAATGAAACTGTGGGATGTGAAGCAAATTTGCAGTAAAAGAAACACTAGGGCGCCAATATAACACTTACTGTACAACCAACCACACAAAAAAGTCCATTGAATCATGTTCTGAAAGTGATTCTTCCAGGTTACACATGTAGGAGACAAACATCAGAATGGTGTTTTCAAAACCTAAAATACAAGGTGATGACAGCCAAGGAGGTTGAGCTCATCTCACCTGTTGTGGTGATTGGTTTGGAAGAAGCCACGATCTCACAGAACTTTCAAAGTAAGCAACAGACCCAAGGCCTGTAGCTAATCTGAACGGAGAAGCTACAAATAACTAAGGACTTCTGAAAAACTTGTTTATGTTGAGGGACAGGCAGGGTTGAACTGGGAAGAAGCAGCACTTTGGGAGAAGATTGTTTGTGTTTTTGTTAGTGTGAAACCTGTGAGGAAACCCCTCTGGTATGTCAGTCAATACCACAAAGCTGGGGTCTGATTAAAATTCAAGTAAAAGACATTTTAAGGACTGCCAATTCTTAAACTTACCTAATAGTCTCTATTAAAAGACCCGTTTTCCCAGTGCTTTAGTATTTTTGCCAGTCTTAAACTGTCTGGACTGAAATTTTCCATTCCCAGTCTGTACTTTGGGCTGGTTTGGTTTTATTTATTTATAAATTTCAGTCAAAGCAGCTTCCAAGTATGAGCTTAGAGAAAAACAAGTTGTTTTGTCCGTGCTATGAAATTGGGCACTCTCCAGAAGTATCATGTCTTGGAGAAGAGAGATGAAAATTAAATGTTAGAAAAAATCCAGTAACGCTTTTTGGGACCGCAGGACTGCCTGGGGGTCTGTGGGGCAATCATCCAGCGCCTTGGTCAGATAGACGGCCGCAGAAGAGCAGTATTTCTTTGTCTATCTATTTACCTAGGTACTGCCTCTGCAGTGGGGAGCAGAGCGGTCGATGGTAATAAAGCGAGGCAGGAACAAAGAAGAGAGAATGAGCTCTCTAGTAGCAGCACACAGGTTTAATCAGGGGGATGCGGGCTACAAGA
>VYZT01053571.1:0-16259 GCA_013400735.1 Pomatostomus ruficeps
TTTTTGGTTGGTTGATTTTTTTTAATTTAGAAAACACCATCTACTGGTATTTCTTTGCTGATTATTTGAAACAGCTGAAACGAACATGGTGCCTTTTTGTTTACTTCTGCATTCATCTACTGGCATCAAAGATACAGCTAAAAAGCTGGCAGTGCTAGAGTTCAGTTTACTGCCAGAGCTTGGATCAGTGAAGAGATTTTCCTGCATGACTTACCAAACCAAAGTCTTTCTGCACTTGCACAGTGCAAAAAGTCCCACCAGTGCCCAAAAAACCCTAGATCCCTACACCTAACAGCTTTTTCAAAAGAGAGATAGTCTTCATTTTCAAATATAAGTAAAGGGGAAGACACAGCATTTTGCATAGTCTACCACAGCATTAGCCAGGAGAAAGTCAATCTTGGGACTGCCAAACTCCAGAGCACAGAGTTCCCTCCCTCTTGCCTACTTTTGCCCATTGCCTCTGAGAGCTACTTCATTAATTGTTTACCTGCTTCTAAACAGCATGCATTTGCCTGCATTCCTGGGCTTAATAATTATAATTATAAATCAATGTGCATTAATAAAATAAGTTTATAAGAGTTTAGTTGGCTTGCTATTTATGACACTATAAAATACTCACATTATATGAACAATTCTATTATCTCTTCTCCCAATCATTTTATGATTATCATCTCATGATCATTTCAGAAAGAAACAGGCAAAGTAGATTTGTAAACATCTATTCAATTTCTTAGCATCGTAATTTGGAATTTTCTCTCCCCTGTCCCACTATGATATTTTAAAATAATTAAAAAATAAATCCTCTGCCCAAGTTACAGAGCACAGGAAGAGACTTTGGTTCAAACTTTCATGACAACATGCATGTTAAGGGCAGTCATGCAGCCATGTAGTTTTGCATGACCTTAAGTATAGGGGCAGCTCTTACTGAACAAGAAGCAAACCTTTAGGTGTCCCCCAGATGTCTTGATGTTTGATGCTTCAACATAAGGATGATTAAGAAACCACACATCCTACCAAAATACTGCACTCTAAAACTTGGAATAAATCCCCCTTTTCCTAGCTGCAACATTTCTGAGCAGGGCTTTAGCACTCCATTATTGTGAATGTTTTTTGGCCCAAGGCAAAAAATATTGACAAAGTTCCACCTCCAAGACAGTTATTGTCTCTGTATACTTGATAGCAGCCTTCACAGGTTCACCTGCCAGTACTAAATCCTTGGTTTGGGTGAGAGAAGTAAAAATTTGCTAGCATTCCAAGCTATTTCACTGTAGCAGCAGCTACAGCAGCAAATCAAATTGTTCTTTCAATTAAACCAGTTCAGTGCCTTAGAGCAGAAAGATCTAGACCTGCCCTTCTCCAAAAAACCTGCAGTTTATGCCAAGTCTGAAGTTTTTACTACAAGTGAGAGGAAAAGGCTCAGATGTTCATATTCCAGTGGTCAATAACACGTCACAAAATAAAATGTGTTTGAAACCATTTGTGTATAACTGACAGTCTTTTCTAGAAGCCAGTGACACTCAAGTAGGTCAGATGCCAAGGTCTCCAAGGAGGCCATCTCCAGGTTTGAACCTTCCTTTTGTCAGCAGCATGCACCAGAAGATTTGCTAGAAACTGGCAATACACTGGAAGGCATCAGGGAGCAGGAGGAAATAATCTATCATGATAATGTCCCATATTTAAGTAGGCCAGAAAGGGCACTTTGTGACATACTAAAGCACCTCCATAGGAAGTACTTAGACAAGTAAAACTCAGGGCCTTGTATTAACAAGGAAAAGAAAGGAAAACTCATTTGTGAAAAATAAATATCACCATGACTGTCCTGAAATAAAAGATAACACAAATTTAGCTGGTTCTGGCTGCAAACGGCAAAACGCCTTACTTTTTTACTTCTCCTGCATAAAGACATCTATGCAAACAAACAGCAACTGCCCCACATACGCACAGTGTTTGTTTGCGCTTGGGACATGGAGTGACAGCAATGATCTACCTTGCTCTGTTTTCCTTTTGAGCTGTTTTGGGTTTTTTTTAACAGAGCTTTCACTCACTGGAAGGATGGGAGAAATAACTAAGATGACATCTGCTAACAGAATATATAACTGTCACTGTATCACAGAGGGGGCTCAAAGAACTATGTGGCAGGGTCCCTTTAAATGAGATGGCCATGGCTACACAAGGATGAAAACCAAATGACCCCTCATGGGTAATCTATCCAGGTTAGAGAGGGGGTCATGGCAGGGGCATCACAGAAAGGCATGAACTCTGCATGGGAAAGCAAAAGAATGTCAGAAACCAGAATTTCACTGGCTTTAACTTCAGAGACAGCAAACTCTTTCCCTGATGCTTTTTAAAAAGAAAACTTTAAAATATCACAACACCAAGCCAACATCTGAGTTTGAAACAGAATGTCAAATTCTCTACTCTTCATGTAAATATTGCCATCCTAGCAGAAGACGGGAGACAGCTCTAAATCAATTCACATTGACTCTACTATGAACCACTTTTTCTTCAGCTGCACAAAAACGTGGCCTTATATTCAGAATTTATAGATGCTGCAGCCTTCCCAGGATCAGAATTACACTAGATGAGTTTATGACGTCCCAGCTTTCTCAGAAGTAAGCCCATCCCTCAACTCAATTTAATGGAGGTTCAGGACACCCAGTAGCTTGCAGAATCGTGAGAGGAGACTCTTCCCCTTTTCTTGTCCCAAATTTGCTCTATAGATAAAATCTCAGTGTCTCTCACCAACTTTACTGTATAATACTTTCACTGGAAAACTTTCATATGTTTCTGAAAATGGAGATGTTCCATTTCTCTTTTCTAATTAGTATTTCTACCATTTTCCTCTCCTTCACCATTTTCTCCATTCCTTTACTTACACACACAAACACAAACCCACACAGAATCCCCCATGCCAAAGGCAGAGGAATAAATCCAGCTTCTCTTCACTGATTATGGGCCCAGTTTTAATTTGTGCAATAGTCCTTTTGATAACAATGCCTAGTTAAAACATCCATTAAAAGTCTGTATCAGTCATTTAATGGTGGAAGAATCTAATAGGGTTCCATTGGAACTCCTCCATTAACTTTTAACAGAATTCTTTCTTATAGATAGTGTTGTAAAACAGGGATATTTCACAAATTTAAGACTAGCCTCATTCTCCATGGGGTGATAGTTAGGTCACCGCTTCCCAATCTTTTTTGGGTAACTACATCAGTTCACCATTTCAATTGCAACAATCAGTCTCTTCACAACTTATTAATTGCAGCTTGTACTCGCTCGTTTTCACTAACTCCGACTCACAAAGGGCCCTGAAAGTCCCAGTTGCACGGCTGGTCATAGTGCATATAATAAAAGGCACAGCCACCAGTTTCTAGAACAAACCCCAAAAACCCATATTACCAACCACTAACAACAAAGGACCAGGCCCACCATGGTAATTGATCTAACTTCTTTTCAGGAATGTAAACTCTCAGCCATGGAGATGAACTTCTGTGCAATTAGACATCTTGGCAGATATGTCTAAAAACTACATGTTATCTCTATTGGTACATATAGAAGTTAGAAGAAGAAAGAACTGCTGTATAGGCACTGTCTCCTTCCTCACTGAGGTTTATAGGGGGAAAACAGCAAACAGCAAAGTTGAGACCACGTTCCTGTATTCATCAGCAGCTCTATGCTGTTAGAAGATTTTCATCTTGCCAATTATATTATGCTCTTTTGTAAGTAAATCTCAAAATCTTTAATGCAGAAAGGCAACTGCTGCTAACTTAATTTTATAAGTGCAAAAGCTAAGGCACAGAAACAGAGTTCAGTTCTTTTAATTCCCAGTCTTCAAAAGCAATGTAGAAGGCACTGGGACTTGGCACTGTTCCTTCGGGACTAGCTTAAAATAAGTGAATATTCTGGTTCTTGGCCAGACTCTGAGTGGTGGAAGCACTGTTTAACACTCTAGCATGACGATCTCCTCCAGCTACAGAAGCACAAGGTACAGGTGCATGTGGGAAATGAGAAGGGATTTACACAGGAGATTCCAGCCCGAACAAGTGAATCACCGTAATGGAACAGGTCAGGACCCCCAACTCCCACTGTCAGCTTCAAATCCTTCCACCCACAGAAAGCAGGGGGAAATATTGTCAAGATTATCCTTCTGTCACACTTCCAGAATTAAGAATTTCATTAATCACCAAGGAGTTCAAAGATCCTGTAAATCTCATTCTGTTTGTGCCTCTACTGGTTTGACACTGATGCAGCTGTGAATCCATTGGCTGAAAATGAGGCACCCCAAATTGCATATGCATAGCTACAAGGAATCAAGTTCATAAATGTTATGGTTTTCTCAGGCAAACAGCAGTTTCAGCAAACTTGAGCAGGAGGCCTGAAATCAACATGGCTTGTGGCAGCAGAGCCTTTTCAGAAGAAAGTAACAATGATGGAATTTTTTTTCCCATTACACCCTGCACAAGCATAAAAAAAGGAAAAAAAATCAAAATGCAATCAAATATCCCTAAGATGCATGCGGTTATATAGACACATCTTTCTCAAGGAGCAGAATCATTCAGCTTTTGGCCTTGTGCTTCATGATACACTGAACTAAGTAGAGGTTTTACTACCACCCTACACAATTTTACTCACAAGTTTGTTTATACATAAATAAACACACACACACACACATTTACAAACTTTTCTCAGGCAAGATAATATGCCCCAGACGCACAGACAAAAAATGGAAAAAGATTTAAAAAGTACTCTCTTTCTGCACCGCTTTTATTATTATTTTAAAAAGGGTTCTTAGAGAATAATTTTTTGTTTGCTTTTTTGTTTGTTTCTCTGTTTTATCCACTTGTTCATCATTTGCAAGACTCATAAAGAAACTGAAGTTACTCCTAGGAAAGGCTAGTTAAAAGAGGAAAATGAAAGACCAAGTTACAGACTTTTAAAAAATAATACAAAGGGTTTAATGAAAATAGATTATAAAGAAATAATTAATTTTTATACATGTGGAGTCACATAAGCTTCACCTAGGCATTTGGAGAACTTTTTTCAGCTGTTTTGAGAAGAGCATAACCACAGGAAAATGAAAACACTACATCTAAATGGAGTAGTAGGGTTGTTTTCTTACATAGGAAATTTGTGACAAGAATATATCACAGGAAAAACTTAAGTAAATCTAAACTTAGACATTGAGTCTGAGGTTACATCAAGATTACACTATGAATGCTCTCCAATCCATTTTCTGCCACACAGCTACACTTTTACCTGCCCTTTCCTTTTGTAGCTTACCACCAATTACTGCATCCTTGAAACTCTACATTGTGATTGTACAGCTCAGCATCTCACTTCATAAAAAAGTTAGGTGGCAGAAAGAGTAGCAAAGTAGCAAATCCCTGATGCTACTGAATCAAGAACTTAGAGAGAAAAATTGGTTTAGGGAAAATCCAAGTAATTTTGTTTTAAAAAGAAAAAAATTATTTGAGAAATTTTTCTTTGAGAAGCAGGGAAGCTTAGGAATAGATTTCAGGAATAGATTTCTGTGCAGCCCTTCAAAAAGGCTTTAGCAGGTTGGAGAGATGGGCAGAGAAGAACTGTCTGAAATTCAGCAAAGGCAAACAGAAGGTCCTTAACCTGGGGAGGAACAACCACACACACCAGCCCAGACTGGGGGCTGACCTGCTGGGGGGCAGCTCTGCAGAGAAGGACCTGGGGGTCATGGTGGGCAACAAGCTGTCCATGAGCCAGCAGTGCCCTTGTGGTCAACAAAGCCAATGGTATCCTGGGGTGCATTAGAAAGAGCACTGGCAGCAGAGAAAAGGAGATGATCCTGCCCCTCTACTTGGCCCTAGTAAGGCCACATTTGGAGTGCTGTGTCCAGTTTTGGGCTCCTCAGTGCAAGAGAGACATGGAGCTCCTGGAGCAGCTCCAGCAGAGGGCAAGAAAGTTGATCAACGAACTGGATCACCTCTCTTTACAAGGAAAGCTTCTGAGGGAGCTTGGTCTGCTCAGCCTCTAGAAGAGATGACTGAGAGGGGACCTCGTCAATGTCTATAAGTATCAGAAGGGAGGTGTCAGAGGATGGAGCCAGGCTCTTCTTAGTGGTGCAAAGCAATAGGACAAGAGGCAACAGGCAGATACACAGGAAGTTCCACCTGAACACAAGGAAGAACTTCTTTATTGTGCAGGTGACTCTGCACTGGAACGGGTTGCCCAGAGATGTTGTGGAGTCTTCCCCCACTGGGTATATTCAAGAACCATCTGGACACAATCCTATGCTATATGCACTGCTTGAGCAGTGAGGTTGGACCAAATGACCCACTGTGCTCTCTTCCAACCTGACTCATCCTGTGATTCTGTGATTTAGCCTCAGTGGTGTAGCGTGCTAGGCAAAGATGAAGGCTGATAGGATGAACTGCTCATGCAAGAGATATCTAAACTAATGCTTGCATGGTGGGCAAGGAGCTCATTGTCTCTAACTACAGAACGACATGTTTCTAAAGGAAATGGCTCACTTCAAAACATTTCACTGTACACCTGTATAGCATCCACACTGGTGCTCAGGCACAAAGCACTTCCAAGGAACTGCATTTAGTTTCTGAAAAGAGGGCTAGCTAAACTTCTATTCATTTCTAAGAACAAGCCACCTGCACCTGGTGTAGCCTGTAAGTGAAAGCAGACTCACACAATGAAGCTGAGCCTGTACATATGTTGAAGGACACATTAGTGCAGGTAGCTGAGTGTGCAGCTGAAGTGCAAGCTGCTGCAGGTTGAGCTCTGGGTGATGGAAGTCCCTGACAAGAGGCCATGAAATGCTGAGCCTCTGCATAACCAAGGGCACAGGGACCTGTGGCCCAGCCAGGTGAATGGACACTGAGACACAGGGGCTGAGGACCCTGGACTTTGCACACTTAGACTGTAAGGGTATAAAAGCCCAGGGTTTTCTTTGTCTAGGGCCCCTCCTCAGAGGCATCCAGCTCAGGCTGTTATTTTGTTGTTTAGTTATTGCACTGTGATTGAATTATTTGGAGGATTTGGATTTTGCTATGGGAAACCTGAGCTTGAGCCAGTAGGGAAATCTGGTCTGACTCCGTGAGAGTGGAGTGTGTAGCTGCGAAGGGGTTTCAGTCCCAGCTCAGGTGATGAGTGCAAGTGCTAGAGTGGCTCCTGGATGGCCAGACTGGGAAGTTTACTTAATAAAGAAGAAGCTGAGGAATGCTGATGTGTTCTCACTGATGCTGGGAGAGGTAATCCCCACAGCTGTGGGAGTGGTGGCCTTCGGCCAAAGGGCAGAGCAGAACAGTCGTGGTAGTAACAAATTTTCACAGTTACGTTTGCTGTATTTCTGGTCTCTGCGAAAGTATCACAGCACTGACACTGCTGTAAACTCACATGTCTTTGGCAAGATGCTTATAAAATACAAAGGCATAGAAAGATGGATATGGGCAGGGTGGCATTGTGCTGAGGAAGAGGATTACAGAGACTGTACATTTTGCTGAATTTTCTCTGAAACTGTTACACATAGTGTTCTCCAGTCTAGAAACCCTTTCTAGAAGGAATCAAAAGACTACATTAAATTTTTTTTGAAAGTGCAAAACATTGCAGGGATGCTCCTGGTTCAGTCCTTTTTCTACATACTAATATTTTCTTTCTGTGTGTTCTTTCCATATAGAAAACAGAGTACAAAGGCACAAACCTTGAAAGATGTATCTGATCTAAGCAAAAGTTTAGTCAGACATACAGCATCTGAAGGAATGCTTTCCATGTGTAAACAGAACAGTTAATCTGGGGAAGTGGGCTGTTCACCTGAGGAAGTGAACCATAATTCATCAGGATCTACTAGAATCTGGGAACCTCCTAAAAGCAGATGCTGCTGATTAGTTAAGGAAAAAGAGGGAAAAAAGAATAATGATAAAAATTTAGCTGTGTCCAAGGTACATAATGGATTAGATTATATGTTTATTTGATCATTCAACTAAGTTTTTATTCTATCTACCTGATCCCTAATGGAGCAAATTAAAAGTTCAAATTAAGAAATACTCTTTAAGTATAATGTCACTTAACAAAATACAGTAGAAAACATGCTACATAGTGCCTGTAACAGAATACCTGCAAGTGATAACCTTTACAAGAGAGGAAGGGAAAAAGCAGCTCATCATGGGCTCTCAGTGGAAATCTAAGTTAGCCGAAAGTTGCCTAGTCTTGAGGGATATGTGTGATTTCATTAAGGACAGAGCCCTGAAGAATGCATCATGGATTGTGGACTATACCCCTAGCCCTACAGACAAGACTTCACCTTTAAGGTGTCTATCCTTACTTTTTGCTCCTTCATCATGACTGGCTTCTTTGGGGCTGGAGTCTGTGCTCATTGTTTCTAAACAGCCTCTAACTGAACAAGCTCTGATCATGACTCAGAGCCTTTAGACAACAAAATGCCTGTTTCTCTAATCAAAAGTCACAAAAGCAATTTTACAAATATATAAATATAATTTATACACTAAGGCAAAAACTGTTTAGAAATACGGGATTCAAATGCTCATGTAATCTGCTACCTTCAATTCAAATAAACCAGGCAAAACCATCTGAGTGTATCTGATGCTCCATTTGTCTTGAATACAAAGCCACTCCCACTACATTACTCTATCACATTCTTAACACTTGAGCATTAACTTTATTCTAAGACTTCATTTCAGTACAAATAAATGCAGCAGACACCAGCAGGACTGCCAAAGACGTGTGAGCATAAAGCTATAGGGATAATTTTGGAAATTTGTTAGAGCTTCATTTTTTTTTAATCTTCCCAGGAATGCATCAGTAGAGCAAGCCCACTAGCTTTGGAGAGCACCAAAATTCAGAAGAACTGAGGCATGAATCTACAGGTTGAGAAAAAATTCTTCATGTTACACAGGATATAACCATTCCATAAATATAGAAGCCAAGGAGTCAAAAAAAGAAAAAGTCCCCAGTTTACTGGATATACCTCAGCTGCAAAACGACCCGTGCTAACTACATCACTGACACAGTTTAAGTGCTTAATAATCAGACGACAAAGCGTTAACAGTGAGTTGCCATGTAATTACTGTTGCATCCAATGGAGTTTCCCCGTACTGTATGTGCTGCATTGTTCCTGTTATTATGTGGTAACTATCAAATTACCACATGTCATCACTGTAACATTAGGTTGATCCACTATGGAAATTCATTCCGTTCAATAGCAGTCTAAATTCTTCATTTTGTCCCTCTGGTGATGTGGACAGGTGGATTACATACTGAGCTATACAAAAAGTTAAAGGAGTAGGTGAGGCACTTCATAGATTAAACCTGATCAAACAGCCTGATTCTGCCACCTTTTCCCAATATGAGTTTCACTATTCTACTGCAGATGGGATAATACTTGACAGGGTACTACTATCTGTCCCAAAGTGACCATTTTCTCCTTAAATTTCCTGTAAAATCAACATCAACTTTCTCTCTCTACAGCTAAAGTAGTTACTATCTTAAAAAAAAATGGAGTCGAAAAGTAGGTTTTGCTTGCTGTAAATGGAAGGGAGTCAAAAATGTCAGGAGATCCATTTAGGACTTACAGTGTTACTAATCTATTTTACTGAGAAGACATACAGAAAATAATACTGTGATGGGAGGAAAGAGTATTAGGGGTTTTTTTTAAGGGACAAATAGAAACTGATACATCATGATAAGCTTTGGTTCACACTTTTGCTGCATCTATATTTTTGTGAAGAACAAAATTAAGTCTTAGAAGTGTTTTGAAATAACATTAGGAATACACACACAAGTCTTGGAAACAGCCCAAGTGAGGGAGCAAAACTTCAAGTGTAGCTCTCAACCTGGGAACCTCCCACACTACAACAAACTCATTAGCAACTGCTAACAAGCCACCTGGTGTGAGCTACATGGTAAGTGAAAATATGACGGCAAGGATGTTATGAAAATGGTTATCACCCATCAGTGCATTCACTACAAGGAGTATTTTGCACATATATTTTACATTAACACTTGGAAGGTGCTCAGATGTTATGTGATTGCAAGCCCACGCAAGAGCCCGCGCAGATGACACGGTAGTTTCAAGGGCACAGGATTGTTCACTATTAGCTTCACTGACATTTAAATAGGTGCACAGCCAAATTTATACACAAAAGAAAGTCAAAGACATTAAGGGGACAAAGACAATTGGGTAATTATGTAAATAAAATCTGAAATATTATAAAAGATTTATCAAAATGAGGACAGAGTCTTTTCTTACCATGATTAGTTAGCACATAGCAGAATCCCTGAGCAGACAAGACAATTACTGTTTCGCACAGGTTAGCAGAGGAAGATATACTGTCTCGGGAAAGTAAGATTTATCAACAACTACCACATGTCATCTTCTCCAGGACTAGCCTCAGGTTTGCAAGTGCGTCTGAATTAACAGAGAAGTAAGACACACCTTTCTGAAAAAAGGCTTGAGGTCTCAGAAAAACCCATGGCAACAAATATTTTCTCTGCAGAACACTTGCACCTCAACAGCTGCAGCTCATATTTGAGTTTTTTGAAACACTCGATCAATAGATAAAGGTAGTCCTCTGGCTACATTTGGTAAAAAATGGCTCGAAGGCAGCTTTTTCCCAAAAATGGTTCACTTCCCTTCCCCTTTCCACTTCTGCACAGAGCATTTCTGACCATTTGCTACATCTCTGTCAATCTGCCAGCAGCTCCGTGGCTCAAGATTACAGCACTGGTGATGCATGCAATTTCCAAGTATCAGGAACCAACAGCAAGTTGGCAACTGTATGGTTTACTGAAATAAAAGGCATTATTGTCTTCTCAGCAATTTACATCCAATCTTCTTCAGTATTTTCTAGAATCTCTTGCAGAATCCAGCTCCCTTTATATGTCAGTCATTTTGAAATTATTTAACAGGGAATGGTGGTCAGAGGAACCAAATGGCAATCTGTTGTGGTTTTAGTAGTGGGGAGAAGTTCTTAAAAACTATTTCAACAGAAGACCAGAAGCAAGGAATGGAACCACATTCCTGTTCTTCTATTACAACTAGGTCCTTCTTTCACTGTCTAATGCAATGCCTCCAAACCACAAGTGATATTGCTCTATTTATATTAACAAACACGGTGGAACAGTGTACACGGAATTCAGGAGGTTTCATCACTGTGTCCTGCAGACCCACTCTAACAGGACACAGTAAAACAGCAGAATCATAGAATCACAGATTCATGGAATGGTTTGGGTTGGAAGGGACCTTAAAGATGATCTAGTTCCAACCTCTCTGCCATGGGCAGGGACACCTTTCACTAGACCAGGTTGCTCAGAGCTCCATCCAGTAAGAGCTTCCTAGCATCGTTTACACTACATATTGCACTATTTATTACCCCAGCAGCAAGATGTGCATCCATTCAACCAAACTGTAGCTTTTTACAACAGTTTTGCTGCTCAAGATCTACCCTTGGTTCTAAACGTGCCAATGAGATTGAGTTCAAAAAGTTCTATTTTAGTTAACTTGACATCTCATCTGAGAAACGGCCCTGCTTCAAACTGTTTCTCTACAAAGAACTTCCATGTGAGCACACAAATATTTCTGAGATGCAATGGCCAGCATATCTGGCACCATGATCTTCACAAATGTTGCCTTCAATAGAAGCTTTGGGGCCAGTGCTACCTATGTTGCTCATGAGAGGTAATAAGCCATGCTATGGGAGAGAGAGAACAAGGACTTTGTCTCTTTAATTTTGCATGCATGATAATGTTTTTAACCACTAAGGTCATACCTGCATGTGATGACTGACAACTTTTCAGCTTGATTCAAAGCAAACAGCTGTTGGTTTGATTGCCTAGCAACTAAAAGTTGATGGATGACCCTTAAGATGGATAACTACCATAAATCACCTCATTCAGACTCTCAGGGAAAAAAAATTAAAAAACAATGGTTTTCATGACATTTGCTGCACTCCATAATGTGCCATGATAAATTTGGCTGCCTTATGGATGCACAGTTGTGGCTGTTGAAATTAGACACTTTTGTTTTCTGCCTTCTGCACTTCTTGTAGCCCCCTCTGTAAGGTGTGTTCATATTAATATACTCCACTGTCAGAAGAAAGCAGAATACCAGAAGCTACTGTCAGTCACCACAAGGCAGGGAGAATCTGTATTGAATCTCTGCATCACCAAACAGCTTTTAATCAGGAAACAGCAGTCTTATATCATAGCTATGGCACTGGGCTACATGCATTAATAATGGTTACAATATATTTAGTGTAATGACTTGACCCCGGTCAACATTATTGATGCTGTGATTAATATGAATTTGATAAACTGCTTCCTCTTTGAAGACATTTTGTATGTTTCTCAAGCAAGAGAAAAATACTTTTTATGTATGAGTAAATATAGCAGGCCTTCATCGAGGCATTCTGATCTCAGCTGTACAGGTGTAAAAATAGATTTCCCAGGATTTATACTAGTGTCCCTGAAATTGAAATCTTGACTACAAGAAATAGAAGAAGAAGAAAAAAACAAGAAGGGTGGGAAAAAAAGATATCCTCATTTTCATCTCATTAATAAAAGAAAAAAAATCCAAACCCACCAAATCAGGATTCTAAATGGAAGGCCATATTCCTCCCAGAGAGTGTTCAGACAGAAAGGGAAATTCCCTTTTATTGTTCTAGATAATAGGATTTCTCTGTTTGTTATGTACAGAATACATATGCATTCAAAAACAGATGTTCATAATTGCTTTCATTGTTTGGATTTTTATAAAACTCTTGAGCTTGACTATTCATATGAAAAGTCTTGTACTGATTTTGGTTTATGACAGCAAAGTGATTTCTAGTTTTGTTTAAAGAAAAAAAAAACAAGAAAAAGATAGTTTGGTGCAAGTTTTAGTATACCCTTGGGGAAGCGCTGCCTTAAATGTTAGTATGTGATGATTTCATCAAGAACTAGTCTGGTAAATGCTACTGCCTTCCTCTTAGTAGACACGTGTCAGCCCACATGGATAAACTTCTGTCCAGTGCAATTCTGTCATATGACACAGTAATTCCCAAACTGTGAATGACCCACTGAAGTGGGGCAGGTAGCAAGGAACCCCAAGTTATGATCAGAGGCATGAAAATGAACTCCAAAAACCATACCAGTGGGAAATGGAAGGTATCAGTGGAAATCAGAGAATCAGAAATTGGACGGAAATGGAAGATAAAGCAATTTCACCTGGGGAGCAGATGGTTACCGGAACAAAGTAATTGGGAAAACAATGCTAAAGGAAGAAAGTTTCAAGGTGGGACTGAGCTGTCAGAACATGTTGGGGAAGTATGCTTGACACATGCTTTGCACTGTATCTAAACCTATGCTACCAGTTTCAAGGACTTCTCCCTTTAACTGAAGCCAGTTTAGCATTTTTTGAATTCAAGTTAATTCATCTCCAAAAAAATCAAAAGTCGTGTTCCAAAGGACAAAACAGTCTAATAAATTCATCAGGAACACTGGCGTGCTGGTGGTACTAAATTAGCAATAGCATTTAGCTGAGCCATGCCTTCAGATTTTCAGCAGGGTTGCAACCAGTTTTCCAAAATGTATATTCTGAAAATACGAGGTATGTGTCCACCCACAAGATCTCAATCTACATTTCTTAATTTTACATAAAAGTGGAATGTAAGCACAGTATGCAAACAGTTGTTGAGGTCTCTTGCATTTCTCAACAACCAAGAAAGTTGATGCTCCACCAGATACGTGCACAATTTAGTGGATGCTCCACTTCTATAACATTCCTCATGCAGTAAGTGAGTATGTGGCTTAGATGCTCTTTGTCTCTCCCAGAAGAGACGAATATGTCAAAGTAACAATGCCAGTTGTAATGTAATTTATTGGATTTTCCAAAATTTCAGATCACAGCATCCTATAATCAATACTTTGCATTCTTCAGCCACAATGCCCCTTCAACTAAGAACATAACCAGTGCAATTCACAAAAACAAGAGTCTCAAGTGCACCTAGATATGTTTAGCATAAAAGCACTTATATACAAATAACATTCAGACACAATCACTATTTATTGTTTCAGCTTTAAGTCTCAGATGCCTCTGTGAAGGACCCACTAAAGAGGACAAGACAGCATGCTGGCCCTTTAAAACTGAAATGCTTGTTTCCTTTCTGTAAGAAAAGTAAATCATGCTATAGTGAGTGGAGCTTTGAAAAAGCATCCATCCATTAAAGTTCATGGATCCTCGTTTCCAGATTGTCCCTCCCCTGGCTGTGTCTCAAGTTACAGCCTTGTACAATCCAAGTCTAAATAATATTCACCATGATAAATGACACCATAACTCCGATATCCACAATCAATCTTTGCTTTAAAGATACATCCATCTTCAATAATGTTGATGGGGATTCTGTAAAATGGGAAACGTGACTGTTTTCCCGACCTCCTAACAGTGGGGGAAGGAAGCTCTGAGTGATGGCTGTCAGCTCACATCTGGCTGCAAAAATAAATTAGCCTTATGTAGACAAATGAAAGGACCAGCCCTGACTAGAAAACAGCCACTCCTGAGCAATGGCTAATTTATAGGACTCCTTTCTGGAAAGTTCCTAGCTGAGGCTACAGTCTCCTTAGCTATCTCTTTAAATGATATCTGATGCTGTAAATAACTTCAGTGTGGTAGGAACTATTCAAAGTACAAAGAGTGATTTGGTGGGGGGAGGGGAGGAGACAATAACTTTCTCATATTCTTTGTACATGATCAAGATTTAAAATTCAGCCACTTAAAACACATGCGTGCACACATACATGCAAACAAAAGTTTTGTTTCAGGAAACGTTGTTATATTTTGAAAATATGCTCTTCTTCATTTGGCAGAAAATTATTTTCTGCTTTAACTCCTTTGTCATCTCCTGTGCTGCAGGACTGAGGCAACTACATTACAGGAATTAAACTATTCAGTGCAAGCGACACCTTGAGGTTTGCAGATTATTTTTTTCCCTGTTAAATGCTATCAACTTTTTCTTCTCCTCACCTTGCCCCCTCTAGCTGATAGAGTTTCAGGAGGAGTGTGGTGAGTCCTACCAGCTCAGTTCATCTAAGCTGGTTTATGCAGCTCAGATGTTGTGAAGTGGCACGCAGAGAAACTACCTGCTCTATTTATTTCAGCACATGGTTTCACAATAACCAGGAGATTTTAAACAGGAAGGTAGAAGGAAAAAGACTCTCTGATCATCTCATCCAGTGCCTCAAACGAACACAAATCCCTACCTGTGCACAGGACAGTGGCTACCCTTTTTTCATTACTGAAATGCTTTATTACCTTATTCTTTATGTCTTTGACCTTGTCGTGCTGTAGAAAAACGTAGGACTTTAATTCTTATAGCACACAATATATGGGAATTAAAAAAAAAAAAAAAGAAAAAGAGTTCTTTCCAGGAGGAATGGGTAAATGGATGAGGGAGTAGCCCGATGCACGTTATTCCCACACACGGGCTGGCTGGGATGGCACCTGGGCATCACAGCTCCCGGGGGAGGTCCAGCGGCACTGGGGAGGGCTGGCGGCAGCAGCGGCGGCAGTGAGGGTTAATTCTGTGAAGGTTGAAGGACTTACAGTAATGCTGCGAAGACAGAAACATCACAGGCTTTCCTGGCAAGAGGCTCGCAGAGGGTAGGAGGGGACTGCGAAATGAACTCTCTCAGGCTTTGTCGTGTGCGTTTCCCAAGGCCCGGCCTGGCCCCTTTGATAAATGACACATGTCATTCTGTCAGGGGCTGACACTGCAGCTGGGAGGGCTGGTGATGTATGGCTCCGCTGAAAAGGAAATCAACTTTTTGGCACCAAGTAAGACTGTGCCCTGTGTAAGGATTTTGTTTCTCAAAAAGTGAAAGATAGACTTAGGATTTAAAAAAAAAAAAAAAAAAAAAAAAAAAAAAGTTGAAAAACAGATTGAGCGACAGCTTACACTTAACATAAATTAACTCGGTAATGGTGAAATGTGCTAGCCTGTGATAAATAAAAGCTACATTAGTCAATTATTAATCACACTCCAACTTGTAGCCAAAACCCATGACTTAAATCTGAGGCCTGAGCTGCCTTACAAACAGATAAGACAGTGTTTGATAGATGTCTTGCATAGTGTAATCAGGAAGGAATCAAAGGCTTAGTGGTTTAACCAGGGGGGGTGTGGAAGGTTCTGGAAACTGAGACTGGGTAAAGTGGATAACTGGATTGAAAGCACCCTTTCACTGGGGATACAGTATATCTTTTCACTGCTTAAAGGGGGGGGGGGGCG
>VYZT01053571.1:16271-21271 GCA_013400735.1 Pomatostomus ruficeps
GGGGGGGGGGGAGGCAGAGAGAGAGACATATCTGAATTTGGTTTAATCTTTTTTTATATATATAGGAATGTCTCGAAACTCTATTTCCCTCCCCCACCTCCCACCACCACCACTGTGTTAAATCATTTAAATCTGATCACTATTAAATGGATTCTCACCGAGACATCAAGTGTTTCAAATATGATCGTTTTGCACGGATTACAATTTAAGCATTTTATTTAATCGAATGAACTCGCATCAGGCTGCAACACATTCATGCAAATACAAGCTGAGAGAAAAAGCACAAAGCTGCATAAACGAAACGATTCCTATTCAACCAGACTGCAAAGACAAAATAAAGGATTTCAGATAGAAAGAAAAAAACTAAACATCTAAAAACACGGGGAGGGTACGGGGGAGAGGAAGGAGAGGGAGAAGGGATGCAGTATCTAAAACCAAGCATTATGCCTCTGTGAAAGGCTGAACTTGCACATCACCTTGTTGAGATGCAAGCACAGAACGGCTCTGGTTTTTTGTTTATCTGCAGGGGAACAGGATGGACACTGAACCCAAAGGTGACTTTCATTGCCTGACCAGGGAGAGAACGAGCAGCACAGAGCACTAAAATGTCACGCCTACACGTCCAGCTGACCTACAACGCTAGCCTAGGCTTTCTGCAGGCCCTCAAGCCAGCGGTGACAGGATGCGAGTTTCACCATCTTCTTCCCACTGTAGGTGCTCTCACACCTCCTCCTCACCATCCACAACTCTGCCTAACCAAAAATTAAAGGTCTCATGTGATACCTACAGCCCGGAAAGGGAATATTTCTTGGATGAATGGTAGCCCCAGGTCCTGACCTCGCACTGGGCTGAACATGGGCGCACCCCTGTGCCTGCACAAAGCCAGCTGCTGGTATAGGCTCCTCACACCAGGTAAGTTGCCTTTAGCATCGCTTGTATTTTCACTAGCAATTACTGGAGAGCATCACACTGATGGGGGCTCACAAAAGCGCAACAGGCCCCCCTGGTTCAGGCCTTAATGAGCATCACTATCAGCTTGAACGCTGTATAAATGTTTGTTTGTCAAGCAGTAATTTCCACATGCTTTACATCATTTCCAGTGATGTACCAAACACTCTGGTTCATCAATGACTTGTCTAACTCTGCTGAAACCTCGGCCATGGTGTGTTAATTGCAGTATAGCACAACTGACTTGAGATTTTAAGCAGGACACAAAAAAGACACAAATTCCAATGAGGAAAGAAAACATTCACATCATCAACCATGAAGCACTTCATCAGGCAATTTTCCTAGCCACAAAAACACTGCAGAAAAAAAACCCCTCTGACCTTTAAAAAAATATTTACCTTGTTCCTCTTCCCCCCAGTATGTTACAACTTTATACAACAAAATACAGAAACTTTTAAATGTTTCTACATGGGACAGGGTCCTACATTGCTCGATGCTGTACAGACACACCAGGAAACAAATGAGCTTTTAATGTTAATGAAGCGAAAGTGCATTCTTCAGTTTACACATGCTGTACATGCTTGGCTTTTTAATAGTACAAAGAGGAAAATAAAACACAAGTCATCTGTAACTGTAAAAATTACACCACCCGTTACTGTCAATTTTTTAAATTCTCTATACTTTCATATGCATGTATGTATACATTTAACCACACACATTCCCTTGCCCTCCAACCTGCCAACCAGGATTTGGATTATAAAGTAATGTACTACTGTAAAGTAAAATATTTCTTTACATGGTGGTGTGGACTTCCCAGTAGACCCAAAAAACAATCCACTTTACCTCAGCTTTTAAAAATAAACTAACAGTTTCGCTCAAGTAAAATCTCAGATAATCTCAACCATCTGAAAATGACAGCAGTTGTCTAGATCACAGCAGCAATATACCCACTCACCAACTTCAAGGTAGTGCAGAGAGTGCTTAATTGAGGAATTTAAAAACAACGACTGAAAAGAGCACAAATTTCAAAGTAAATGAAATAGGGAGACCCTTTGAAACCCAAACTTTAGTGACAGCCCCTACAGTGAGTACAGCTATTTTCTCAAAACATGTAAAATATGACTATAGAAAGAAAGATAAGGAGCAAGGGAATGGCATGTATTTAAAAACATGTGCACACTGCCTGGTGTTTTAAACTTTTGCCTTCCTATTGCTAAAATATTTTTAAAGTCCATAAAATTTCAGATAGTGTGCAAAATGTTTATATATTACCAAGGTCTCCCTTTAAAAGGTTTATACTTTTACTTTATGACCTGTCCTTGATTTGACACTTCCGCTCATCAGAAAGGGATTTATAAAATAATCCTGAAGGTGAGGAACAGACATCTGTCAGGGACTGGCTGAGTTTCACTTTGCGAAATTTAAGAAGGGAGAGAAATCCTGTTAAGCTCTCTTTAGTCACCAATAGACATCAAAGGTAATAATTAAAGAAGACAGACGTCATAAAAATAAATTTATGTAGTTCTTTATAATGCACAAGCACTCTAGTGTGTAAAACATCTATTAGAGTGAAAGAAAATACAACACTCCAAATGAGCAAAAATCTGTTTTGTTTGAGGTTTTTTGCCTACTTGAGTAACGTTTAAAAAAAAAAGACACCCAAGTTTAAACTAAAGTCTTTCAAAACCTTTGCCATCTGTGGGTACATGAACTATGGATGACCCCGAATGATTTGCACTCTGCTCAGAATCCCTTAGAAAGCACGGGAAAAAGTATCATTAAGAATGACTGATGACTGCCAGTCATGGTTGACCTCACCCAAGCTTTGGTCTCTGCCTCAGTAATAAGCTGTCCTTTATTAGCACCAACACTCCATAAAAGGGGTGTGTTTAGTCACAGGATAGTGGCCTTCTAATGCTCATTGCTTCTCCCTGAAAGATTGATTAGTGCTCATTTTTACTGCCTTCACAGTATATACAGTGACAGTGCTGCAGAGTGTCAGGGCCTGCAATATTGATGATAAGTACAACTACAAACTAGAGGTTTGGAAAAGGCAGAGTACTGGGAGTTCACTCTTCTTTTCAACTGGAAAACACTGCCAAAACAAAAAGGACAAAACACAAGCTTACACATGAGCTACCGATATTCTAGTAAAGATAAACTGAGGCTACGGAATTCCCTCTCCCCGAAGAAAAAGGCCATTTAAAATACAAAACTTAACAGAAAAGGTTGTTTCTTCACTTTGTTTTGAAAATACATTGGCATTTTTCCTTTCACCTACCAGAGGCTAAGGCAAAAAAAAAAAAAAGATTACCCTGAAATATCATTCTTGTGTTTGTTTTTTTATTTCAGAAAGGCTTTTCAGCAGTGACTTACAGAGTAGGGAAAAAAAAATCTATGGCAAGCCCAGAAAGTGAATGTTCCTGATTTGGAAGCTACTGCAGTGCCCCTTTGCAGCAGGTGCCTCTTTGAGGGTAAAAAAGAAAGGAAACATGAAGAAAACATGTTGGCCATGTATCATATTCTGCACAAATCTGCCTGCATTAACATGACTCCTCTGCAGCTTTTACTCATACATTTGAAGTAAGTGGGATCTATGCAAATTCCTTCAGTGAAATTAAGATCTGGAGTATAAGCTGGCACCATCAGAGAAAAAAACTGTGGTAGATTCATGTGTAGTACGCAATTGCATGCAGTGCAAAGCGTATTTTAAATAGAGCAAGACCCAGACATGATCCTTGCAAAGCACTAGCATCATAGTGATGAAAGAGCAGGTAAGAATTCATGAACTTTTTCAAATAAAGAAATTTCAACCTGAATACATTACTTGGAAAAGCCATGTCTTGACTTGATTAGATTTAAAAAGTAGAAGAGAATTGAAAACAGTCTTTAAATTTGGTGTTTTAACCAGAGGCTTTATAGCATACAAGGCCAGCTCGAAGTTATACTGTAGTAAGTTTAATATGGAACAACTTGTCCATATGGCTCTTCCTGGGAACGAGTCATTTCACATGTTACAGCAAGATACAGCCGAAAAAAGGCATGTTTCACTGTTACTTTTATATAGCTGGGAACTTGAGCACAGCAACCTCATACCAAAAATTACTACAGCAAGAGTTTACTGCATTAATAATAGGATGCCCTACTGCTGTGACACATTCTGTACTTTGAAATAAATATTAGTCACAATAGTTATGTTTTAAATTCATATACTTTAAAGCTGAGCTGTAACTATGACACTTGCAATAGTGATGATTTGCCAATAAGAACTATTAACCATTTCGCAAAGAGCTCCTTCTTTTATTTGGTCTGTTGTACTGTCTTAACAATATCTGCCTATGAATAATTTAAAGATATTCTGACTTAAAAACTAACCGAAAAACAAACACTAGCACTTGAGAACTGGATGTCAAAATTCACATTCACACTTTTGCATTGAATTAACATCTTTTGATTTCAGTAATAGAGGTTACTTGCAAATAATAAATAATTTCTTTTTAAATTTTAAAACAATAATAAAAAAAACTTCCTACATGTCTATACTTTATAGGACATCATGGCCTGAGTCCTGTGTCATGAAAGTCAATGGCATACTCTTTCACATACTTCTTTTGGGCTTTGAATCAGGCCCAATCTGGAAACTATTCATTCTTTTCATTCACTACCTTTCATTTTGTACATTTATGTAACAGTGATTGGAGGGGGACAGGGAACAAAAAATAAGAAGAACCTGAGTATGAAATTAGGATTTTTAAATCAGAAAAAAAAAATTCATTAAAAAAATTAATCAAAACTGTAGCAAAAAAGCAAAAAATTACACTACAAATCTAGACATTCACACAGTTACTAATTCTTTTGGTGGTCAGAACTGGCCCTGTTGTACAGAGGAAAACAGAGACAATGATAAGCAGCACTGTGACTATTAGCTTAGAGGGATTCTACTTGGCTATTTTCCTGCAGCATGCACTGCAATCACAATAATAAAGAAATCCTGTATTCCACTCTAATTCACCGAGAAATAGAAATGCTAGAAATCTAAAATAATTAAGTCA
>VYZT01053573.1:0-50671 GCA_013400735.1 Pomatostomus ruficeps
TAACCACACCCATAAAGTCCCCCTACTGTTCTTGCCTCCGCTCTCCAACCCCCTGCCCTTACCCCACTGGCCCTGTGATCTTTATAACTCCGTGGCAGAGGGCAGCTCTCTCTCTCTGTCCGTGGGATCCCTTCATGAGCAGAACCCCTCGTGTTCGTCCTTCCATCTTCGCACGTGGTTGGAATAAATCTTGCAGAACACTCCATACAGAAGGCCTTCCTGTTTTGCTTCTTCATCGGCTGCAGCATCTCTGCCAAAGCTATCCAGCAAGACTGTGTGTGGGTGTTAGCAGCTGCATTGTACCTGGCAATGCCTCGGATGAGGCAATGCCTGGGAAGGCAGCAGCATTTTAAACACCCCAGAAACACACAGGCTGCTACAACTACTGAATTGGTTTTGCAAACATGTTGCTAGCATTGCGAGGTAGGAGGAACAGGATGGACAGCAATATTGAAAATGTGGTGTTGCCCCTATATAATTCAGTAGTAATCCTTCTCCTGGAATAACACTCTCTAAGACAGCATTTTAATCCACAGATGTCAAAAGCACTCCACAAGGGAGGCTGGTGCTGTTATCCATGATTTCTTGGGGTGGTACAGAAGGGCTGCCAAGCAAGCTGGTGAAAGTCAGAAGCTGAAACCCCATTGACAAACTCCTGTGTCAGTGGGATGCCCACCAGCCTGTGCAAAGAAAGCACCAGAAAAGTAGCCAGAAAGAGTGACTAAGGAGGCTGAAAATCTCTCTGCTGAAAACAACTGCGGACACTGATATTGTTTAACTCTAAGAATATCAAAAATGTACACTATAATTTTACAAAGACTTCTCTCAAATCACTCAAGCCTGTGCATTCAGACATGCCCTGTTTTTCTCTCATTTACCTGAGATGGTCTTTGAACAAGCAATAAGCACCTGAGGCTGCATGCAGTTTCCTTGTTAATATTGTTTGTGGAGAACTAAATTTGGCACAAGTGCATTGATAGCTCTGAGCTGGTCATCCATATTTCCAATAGATGGCTTCACCTGTGCCCAGCCAAAAGAGGTTATTACACTTTCTACTTAGACTTGCTCTTATGAGATGTTGTTACATGGCCTTTACTTGTAAAACCTGGCAAGACTGAAATAGAAAAATGGGTGTTAAAAGTCTCCCATATGTAGCTTAAAATATATATGAAGCCTTAAGTGGAAGAACTCAAGAAATGAGAGCAAAAGGTGAGGCTCAGTGTCACAAGACAAAAGAGGCTCTTGTCTCAGCAAATAACTTTTTTCTAGGACTGAAATTGGATTGATCTTAATACAGAGCAGGCATGAATGAAATCAGTTACTTAGTCAACTACACATACACAAGCATAAATGCCTATCACAAGAGTTTTGCTGCAAAAGATTTTCCACCTAGAAAACCTTAATTAAAACAGTGATAAAATCCAGAGAATTTGCAAAGCTGTCATTAACTATTGCAACTGTGAAGTGACCCTGCTCTGTTTTCAGTCTTCGCTGCCAATTATACACACACAATATCCTGTCCAGGGCTTATTGCCAGTTCTGGCAGGAAGGAGAAGAGTCATCTTGCTTTAGACTTGACAAAGCATGGAGTGATTATTTGTTCAATAAATGCAATCATTTTGTGGATGAATGTTCTGTGAATAGCTTGTTTCCTTTCCCACCTTCTCAGATTTATCTGTCAAACAAAATCCCAAAATAACACTCATTCTGTCACTTGTCAAGTAACAGTTTACTATTACCATTCAGAAACGTGTGCCTTTTAAAGGCATGTTTGGATCTTGTGGTCTGTTCCAGTTTTCTGATGGGATTGGTAATGCTCTCAGCATGCCTCTGATAGAAGCACTCACAAAAAGTCAGAATTTGTTCTCTAACAAATGCTCTCTCCTACTGACTTAAAATTTCCATTTATGCCTCCTATTTACTCTAACAGCCCCAGTTAAATGTGAAACTAGGGGAAACAAACAGAGAACAAATTGTGTATACATGCAGAAAAAAACCCAACTTAAGAATTCCAGTTAATAATTATGAAGAAAAAAGTGCTTTATATTTTTCCCCCATCTCTAGCAGACAGCAGCAGTGGGCAGTGCTTTTAAATTGCACCTCATAATTTAAACTGTACAAGGATTTTCCACAGTACTGCACCACTTAGGGTATAGGCAAAAAGGGATCAGATGTAATCCTAGCAGCTGGACAAGTTTCACCTGTGTGTTAGAGACAGTTCTGAGCTCATTGAAAAGAAGGGTAGGAGCAGAGTGCTGCCTTTGGAAAGAGGATGCAGATGCAGGTGACCCAGAGAAGGGTAACACAGAGGTAGCTATCACTTGCAGATAGTCCCTCTAAGAATGGATCACTGCTGTCAGATGACCATTGCACTTTCCCTCCCCTTTTTTTGCTCCCCTGGCCAAAGCATTAACAAGGATAACAATGGAACAGTGACTTGGGTGTCAAGAAGCAGTGCAGTGATCTCAACGTCCATCAGCATTTGCAAAATGCACAACACATTTTATGCTGGTTTGTTTGTGCGACACCACTGCGCTCAGGTCTCCATGCAGGGTGCTAAGGACCCCTCAGCTGCATCTGAAACTACCTGGCTGCTGTACCACACACAACACATACATCAGTGTCCTGTCTGTCACAAATGATTGCAGTGCTCCCTGTGACCTGTGAGAATTTCCAGAAAGGGACACACAGAGGCCTTATCTCAGCAAAAGGTGTTGGATCATGGTTCTTGGATATCCATGTCCTCTGTCAAGATACGTGACTCTGGGAAGACTTGGCCAAAGATAGTTAGGTTTTTAGGACTTTATCCTGTGCAGGTGAGGAGATTCAGAGGAACCCCATATTCTGGTTAAATGCACCAATCACATACATCTCTGGTTTTGGAAATGTACATCAGAATTTGCAAAAAGCTGCACTGCCATACTTAGATTCAAAAGAGAAGAAAACACTGAGTAACTACAGAAGTGTAATCATTGAAGCTGTTTTCCAAAGCATGAAAAACACAAGAGTATCAAAGATGAACATCTTTGGGGCTTTGTGTAAGGAAGTATCCATAGACTCCTGCAAATGTAGATTGTCTTGCCAGACCCCTAAAGAAACAGAGGTACAGGAAGCTGCTGCATGGACTGGCCTTTTTTCTCTGCTGCCAGAAGGACAAGAGGGTGTCTGTATGACAGAGCACTTGTTCTGCCACATCACAGCTCCCTGGATAGAACGAGTTATTGGTGTATATAAAACAAATGACTATAAATTGCTGCGGCTGGTGCTTGCAGAAGTGCAACTGTAGACCTTTGAGGAGAAAAGAAATTAGGACTTTCCTGATTTATGTATGAATAACAGATTTTTTCAAAAGTTCTCATTTCAAAAAGGTATACCTACATCCATCAGTTTTAACCAGATCCATACTACACTTGGAGCAGTGCTACTGCTGGTTGTACATGCTCTGCAAGAAATGCAACTTGAGTTTTGAATCTGGAGGTAAGTTTCAAGAACAGCATCTATGACATGCAAAGTATGTAAGCTTGGCTGAAGGATCTTGAGAAATCAAACACCAGTAGCGTAAAGGCTCAGGCACATGGATATTTGCTGGAAGATATGAGTTCACTACCAGGAAGCAGCAGAGGAAAACATCTCTCTTGGTTGATTGATGGAAGAAGTTTGGAGTACCAGTGTGATGCAGAGGCAACACTGGGAGGCATCAGTAGAGTTGGTGGAGTGTAAATTTGAATATGAATAGTGATGGCAAGACCTTGCTTGGATGCTGTATTCAGTCCTGGCTATAAGGCTGCTGGGATGACAGGGGAAAAGATATGACAGGAGATAAATAAATTATGATTACTCCCTGCCCCCCAATCAACCAACCAACAAAATAAAATTCCCTCAATTGCTTAATATAGAAATATAGAGGTTGACCTCAAGGTATGATTGTTCCTTCAGGAACATAGATTGGCCATAGGATGTTATTTGTAAGCAAAAAAATTATTTCAACTAAAATGAGTGACCAAAATGTATACAAAGTTGTTGTGATCACTTTAACTAAGAATTTAGGTGAAGGCTCCTATCCAAGAGAGAAACAAAATCAGGATCATGCTTTCAATTGGAAGAGTGATAACAAATCCCAAAAAACCCCTAGCCAGTTATATGAGGGAACATAATAGCTGTGTAAATGAGATTACACATTGTCTCAGCAGGGCACTGGCCTTGCTGACCTCAGATGTTCTTTCTAGTCTTAAGTGCAACTCCTTAATTCTTTAGCTGATTGTGCAGACATTTCCCAGCCATTCACAAGGGGATATGCAGATGTGAACAGACTGGGGATCAATTGCAATACCTCTGATTTACCTTACAACCACTCTCCTAATCAACTCTCCTAAAATAGAAGCCATATGTATTTCTACCAGAATCTCTGTTTTTGTTGTAAGCACAACTTTCCCTAGTACCTATAGATAAAAATAAGACAGTCGCATGTAAACATATTAAAACACTTAGCATTTTACATTGTAACTTCCACAGACCTCTGTCAAGTGTAAGCTGAGGGCTAATAAGTTAATTGAAATATGTAATAAGTTTAGAATAAGAAAAAAGTCTGTTAGGCCAATCATTTAAAAACAAGCATTTTTGTACATGCTGTTCAGAACAGATGTAATAGAAGTTAAATTTTCTTCTATTTTCCTGTGAGGTTCTATGGTTGAAATTTTTCATTACCTAGCATGCTTGCAGTCTTTGAAATGTCATAAATTTCCTTGTATTAGGCAATAAGTCTGCCCAAAATAGATACTATTTAAAGAAAGAAAACAAAATTACAGTGGTAATAGGGTGCATTCTAACTGAGTGCCATTTTCAAATCCCTGTTTTACACTTAAAATAACTGCTTTCCAGCAAAACTAAAAGAAACACTTGGCATTGTGACTGCTAACCCAGGATAAGGTTCCAGTACCTAGATCTTTCATAGATCCTGTTTGCAGAAGTCAATTTCTACGTGCATCCAACATTTAAGGCAAGAACAATACAAACAATTAAAGTTAAGAACTACAGAACCATATTTTGTGTCTCTGCAGAAGATAATTGCAGGATGCCAGCTGACCGTCAACAGCCACAATTCTGAAAACCAGGGAACATTTATTCAGTGCTACTAAAACACAAGGAGACACAGAATTATCATGTACTTCTGATAAGGTACTTTTTTAATCTTCCCACATACTAAGCTTAATGAGCACTAGTTGAAAGTTTACAGGCTTAACTATTTACTTTTCCTCAAGATTTCTGCATTGATTATAAATCTCTTTTTAACAAAAGCAAGCTGTACACCTCTGATCTTGCAATTGCTGAAAAAAAAAGTTATATTTTCTACCATCCTGTTGCATTAGGGATGAAACCCAAATGAATCACTTTGAACTTGATAAAAACATTTGTTTAAGAGCTTCCTTTCACATTCAAGCCAAATACCTACCTAAAGCCAACAGGTAGAAACCTATGATAGTCTCTCCTTGCTCTGTTACAGCTGCCTCTCTGGTCAGAAAACTGATGTTGTTGTTCCTCCAGGGTGCCTGTACAGAAAACTGGCCAGACATTTTCAGTGAAATTTATGACCCAGAAATTGCCCTTCCCCAGAATGTCCTGGTGAATAAAATGGTTCCAGCCTTTTCCTCAGTTTCTGCCCACTGTATTCAAGGGAGCTCTCAATAAGATGAATGATCTAAAGAAGGAAATCTCAAGGGACAGGAGCTTTGCAGCCCTCTGACCTATTCTTCTTCACTAATCCTATCTATTAATAAAGCCTGTGAACCTGTGGCCAGCAAAAGACAGATTTCCTTGTATCCTCTTTACTGCTATGTGCAAAAATCTTTAATGAAGTTTGTGTATCTGACAAAAGACAACTTCCTTTAAAATAAGGTGATACCACATAACCTACAGGCCCACAGGCATACCCACATCATACTGATGTGTTGCTTAAATAGCTGTACTTTCATCCTTTTTTCTTCACTGAAGATGAGTGGAATTTAGTTCAAATGAAATTCAGGAAAAATCTCACGTAAATTAAAAAAAAAAAGGCACAGTGAAAAAACCCCAAACCAAACAAGGACATATCACCACTTGAGAATGTGACATTAACATAGCAGAAAAAAGAATCTTTGAAGTTACTTTACCAGCAGGATAGTTGTTAATTTAAAAAGAAGGGAAGGAAATTTCCAGTACAGGTTGAAAAAAATATAAGTACTTTGGACGATATTTTTAGACTGCTAAGCACCCTCCAATCTTGGAGTAAGCTCCAAGTATGATAGGGGATTTTTCCCATACTATTGAGAAATGAGGTCTTGTCTTGTTGAAGTGATATACTCCATGGGATTTGATTCAGCCAGGAGTATTTTTAGTCTTTTCTGAGGTATCAATGATTGTAGTTTAGATATGGCCTCTCTTACCAATCAGCTTGTAGACATAACTAAAAAATTTGAGTCTGAATTAATTCATCTGGAGAAGCAAAGTTTTCCTGGTGAGCAACACATTCCCACTGCACTGAAATCCTTGTGCCTGTCTTGCACTGGCTTGTCCCTTCTCACCCTGGGCAGCAAACTGGGCCCAGTGGTGGCACTCAGCTGAAGGAAGCAGAGTACCTCACTGTGAATCTACCCTGTCCACAGGCTCTCTTAGTCCTCCCCGGCGGGGACTGACTACTCCCATCAAGCTTTCCCTGTGTTTGTTATGGAAGCACCACAAGAGAGGGGAATAATGGCACTGTGACAAGAATGAAAGGGGAGAGCAATCCTTTACAGTGAGGAGGGAGACACAGCCATGCTGTGATGAAAGAGAAAAGCCCCTCATCTTCCTGCTAAAGGTGAGGACAGGGACCCACACACTCGCTTCAGTGAAGTGCCTTGCAAGGGTCACGGGCTTGACTGATGTCCCCAGCCATCTTGCTCTTGTACCAGGCACTGGACTGCTGCTCTCTCTTTCTCTGACCTAGAGTCTGCAGCATGGATCTGGCAGCGCCTACAAATCACATTCCTGCAGCCAAGGGACCTGATTGTCCCAGCCACTTCCCACAGCCTACCTTGTGACTCTTTGAGAGACCTATCAATAGACAGCTGGAGTTGAACCCTGACAAGCCTTCTAAAGCTCACTGCTTGGCAGACTGTGAGAGAGTGACCAGGGACTTACCAGCTCAGTGATTAAAAATGGCCCTAGCAGTGCTCTTGGGGCCAAAGTCCTTCATTGCTGCGCTTCTGCAACAATTCCAGGTTGGCCCCAATCTTCCCATCCCACCCTAACTTCAGGCATCTCTTGACCATGCCCACATCCCTCACAAGGCTGTCTGGCATGTGCTGCTCTCTGAGGTTGCCATTTAAGCACCCTTGGCCCCCAGCAAAGCCCTGGACGCGCATCAGCTTTCACAGGGAATGTGTGCACAATCACTAAGCTGCAGCAGCCATTGCTAGCTAGTTATCCACCTGTAAGTGGATTGGATCGCTGTTCACATGGAGGGTAGGGAGACAGATCTTGTTGAAGGCAGTGCCCAGGGACATTCACAAATGCTCAAGCAGGCCCACAACAAAGGACAGCAATATCACCTACTTTCAGGGCATGAAACCTGGATCAGAGAAGAGGTCCTCAGCAGAGAATCCAGCACAAAACTTCTGTCCATGAATGCTCATGTCTTCATTGGAGTGAATGTTATCAACTGCCAAGAGAAAGATATACAAATGACACTTTACATTGGGCAGAAACCTGATTCATGCTCCCTCTACTCTCTTGCTAGAAATGAAACAGCCACCCAACAGCCCACTTGTAGGACAAGTCCAAGGCCTTTGGGCAAAATTCCTCAGCTTACTGAAAGCAAAGAGAATAGCTCCCCAAGAGTTTCCCCCTGCTGTGAGGCACATCTCACACTGTGCAGGTGTCTCCTGCTGTGCAGCCAGGACCTGGTGTCCTGCAACAGGGTGTTGTTTCCCACCTCGCAGGAACCCACTCTCATGGCAAGCATTGGGTGTATTGATCTGCTCCACCACAGGCAGTGCTCAGGTGGCAGAGCACGATTGCTAACCACTCCCTTTCGTGCACTGTAGCGGTGACCCAGCCTGCCTTCTCTATGAAAATTAATGAAATAAATTGGATTGATTTTTCCCCTCAGGACAGTGAGTCTGAGGGGGATGGGGAAGGCATGCTGGGGATCCCCTGATTCTCCCACCTTTCAGCTTGTCAGTCCAAGTTTCAGTTCCACCCTTCTCCCCTCAGAGCTCTTCTTAATATTCATAAGGTTATTTGAATATTCATCAAGCTCTGGAAAGTTCTGTTGTTCTGTTATGTTGATTGGTTAGTTCAAATATGTTCCTCCCCTGTTCAAAAATTATTGGATACCTGTCACCCCTCATCATCCTTTGATTTGTGGAACCCTGGATCCTCCCCTTTGTTCCTCTGCTTTTTGTTTTCCTTAAAACCCCGTGTAACCATTCCATGAGGTCTCTCTCATAGCCCTGCATCCCCTGACAATAAAACCTTGGATGCTGCTACGGGGGACTGCTCTCACTCCTTTGTTCCCACCATCACTCTTTTTACATCAGCTGCTTCTGCTCCATTTGTCGTGGAGCTGACAGCTTGGCAGAAGGGACAGATAAAGAGCTGCGTTCCTGCAGCCGGTCTGTCTGGCCAAGCGCTCTCCGTCACCCACAGGCATCTGGGCAGCCTTGTGGTCAGCGACAGTGCACAAGCAGTTTTTCCATGGCCTTTGGCACAGGCCTGGGCTTCCAAGTCTGAGTTTGGCATCTGTTGTCACACAGGGACATCTGCCAGTGCTCCCTATTTTGATTGAATAGGGAGAGGGACAACCAGCAGAGAGTATTTTCCATGCAAGGAAAATGTATTATTTACATAAATGTGACCTCTTTAGGCATAAGCACTTTGCTGGTAATAAGTAAGAATGATAATTATTTCCTTTTTGCCACCATAGAAGGCAAATTATGTTATTTGCCTTGATATCCTGAACTTGAATTTTGGTTTTTCCCAGCTGTGAGTTTCTTCTGGCTTCACAGAAATACCACAGCACCGTGGACACTTCAACTTTACATTTCAATGAGAAACTGTTTTGCCAAGTCTTATCCCTTGTAATAATAGTGAGAAGGAAGAAAGATGAAAAAACAGACTCTTTGGTATTCAAGGGAAAAAAATTGATTCTGAGTAAACTGCTCTCCATGGTTAAGCATCTTTTTTGATGATGTTTTCCCCCCCACCCCGGTCTTCACACACTACACTGAGTGATGAATACCTTGGCCTGCTTGCAGTTTTCTCCTTCCTCCCTTTGGTGGCATCCTCCAGTGAAGATCAGAGGCTTTGCAAACTCCTGTCGTTTATTTGGTAGGTCTGCAGGTCACCGTGCTTCCAAACGAGAGAAAGGCTCCCTCTGCAGATTACAGGAGCCTAGTTTCATGTCTCTCAGTGCTTTGGTGGTGACCAATTTAGTGGCTTCACAGAGATTATCCCCGAGTGCCTTCACTATCTTCACAAAGTGCTTTGAAGGGATTAGTGCAGCATATGCTGTGGGCAGTTCTATAAAAGGACAAGAAAACTAAAATGCTGTGGTGGTACGGAGAAATTACTATGTTTGACAGAGTTGTGACTGCGGGAAGGCATGGGAAAAAATGGACTTGTATACGAAAGGACGCTAAAGCATTCCTTTCCCAAATCCGTAGGAACCGCAGGCTGGGTCCGCAGGAGGACACAAACGCAGCAAACGCGCCTTGGGAAGCGGCGGCCCCTCCTCTGCGCTCCTTCTGCTCGGCCCAGGCTCGGCTGTGCTTTCGCCGCAGGCACAGCAGGGCCAGACACCCACCCGGGCAGGGACAGAGCCCCATCCTGGGCAGAGCCAGGCACCCACCCGGGCAGAGCCAGAGCCCCGTCCCGGCGCGGCTCTGGAGCCCGGCCGAGCCGGGAGGCGGAGGCACAGCCCCGGGTTCACACTGCCGTGTCTGGGGCAGAGCAGCGAGTCCCGGCGGGGGGCAGCTACACGGACATTTCAGTCCTGCCGAGAACCGCACTCCACAGATCTTGGGGGGACCACAGAGCCGGCCGGAGCCAGCCCTGCACAGCCTCTCCAGCTGCATCCCACGGCCCCCCGAAATCACAGCTCTGGCTGCACCTGAGGGCTTAGGGCAGCTGCTCCCGGAAGATGAGCGAGTGAGGAGACCCCTGAAACCACGGATACCTCAGGACACCTGACTAACCCAAGTGATGAAATGACCGGATTAGGACACACCAGGTCTATAAAGCCCGTTTTACGAACATACCAAATCAACCAGTGGTCTCCGAGGTAGCAGGGAAAGCCAATTTAGAGCAGATATAAGCCAGCAGAACCTCCTGTTTGGGCTGCTAAAATATGCAGCAGCCTTTTAATCCTCCCTGTTTGCCTCTCTAAATGCTTTCAAAGTGAGCAGTACAAAAAGGCAAGTACCACAGCAGCACTGACTGGCCTGAGATACTCGGT
Organism: Pomatostomus ruficeps; assembly: GCA_013400735.1. NCBI lineage: Eukaryota > Metazoa > Chordata > Aves > Passeriformes > Timaliidae > Pomatostomus > Pomatostomus ruficeps. The sequence continues at coordinate 10,472 of VYZT01053573.1, forward strand.
CTAGTTACATTAGAATCCAGTGTACTGTTTCCAATACAGAAAACCAGAAAAATCCTAAAAATTAAAATCTGTGTGTGACAGAAAACATATGATGAATATTTCTAACAAGCATCTGTTTTCCCTGAGGAGCACGGAGATTTGGGCAGTTGCCAAAGGAATGATTTTGTCTGAAAGCTGGTGTAAGTTCTCACAGCGCAATTTTTGCATGATACCTGTCATATTTGTGTTAAACGAAAGAACCATAGAAGAAGGAGGCAAAAGGAAAACTATTCAGAAGGGAGGTGTTAAAATAAGCCATAAGCAGATAGAAATTTGTTGTGTGGAATACAAATACAGTTTTGTCTCTCTAAGACATAAAATTTTCTGAGATTTTACAGAAATATAATTGAGGGATTTTAAGGCAAATCCAATGGTAGTTTAGTAGGAACATCTCTACATAGATTATTTTTGATGAATTATTTTCATTTTTACTTCACACTTTCAATTAGAATATTCACTACAAAATGAAAAAACTGTCGATATCCAACAAGACATCACTTAGTCTTGCAATGAACAATCATGCAATGTTGAGTTATGCCTATGGATTTCATTGAGGTAGCCAGAAAATGCATTTTATATTAGTGACAGAAGAGTTTTCCAAATTCAGATCACGTATTTTTTCCCTGCTTCCAATAAAATACACTTGTTGAAAGTATTTGCACAGACTATTTTCTAACACACATTGAATGAGAAGAAAGAAAACCCCGAGATCAGGTCAGTAGTACTTAAAATAGGTTGATGGACAAATGGGAATGACTGTGTCTGCTGCAAGCCATTTGGAATGGCTTACCTGTAAGAACCAGATCTGAATCTGATCTTTTGTTGCCAATGTTCAATTTTGCAGCATAAAACCACAACTGAAATATTTAAACTGAAGAGTGATCATAATGTAAAACACGCTTGACCTCTTTTATTTCAAAACATGCCTGTTTAACCCTAGAGAGTTGCCTTGTTGTGACATTTTATCAAGAAAACAATTGCACTCCATGCATTCTCTAGTTAAATGTCTAAACCACATTTCTTCACCTGTTTTGGGTTATTTGCCAAACTCAGTTATGGAAATGGTTACATCATATACTGAATGTATTGTAAAATTCATACTTCTGCCTTGATTTCGATGGACTTTAGCCTATTCAGCTTCATACATTATTCTAGTCCTCATCAATCCTGAATGCTAATGTTTCTCTGAGGAGTTTTGTTCTATAGCTTGTGACCGATCTAGAAAACTACCTGACAGAAAAAATGCCTGCTCAGGGCTTATTAATCCAATATACAGTTTGAAATTAACTATTTCTTGAGGAACACTGTTTAGATTTATGCTAATATGAAGACAGGCAATCTTGCTGCTTCAGACATCTGTTACTTTCCTGTTGAAAGATGATTGAAGAGAATGGAGAACACTTTGTGCAGACTAGGTGGCTGAGGCTTTGTATTATTTAAACTCCCTGCTCTGAGCTGAACTTACACCGACTAGGTTAGGAGATGGTAAAGGAAATTAAACCCTTTTGGACAGCTGAATCAGTTTGTGAGAGAACTCAGTGAAGTGTGGGAAGTCCTGCTTCTGAGATGATAGAGAGTTTCTTAATAAGAGAGGGAGCCACTCTTAGAAACCACTGACAGAGTGGCTGAAAGGCAGGAGCCTCTCTGTGGCACAAAACAATACAAGATTTGAGCTCTTTTATTTCTAACCTTTCTTCATGAGTTGCACTGATTCTTTTTTTGTATTAAAAGAACATTACTGTAGCTCATGCTCTAGGAAAACATGGCTTTTTGGCTTTAAAAGCCTTCCAGTCATCCTTGGTGAGCTCATTACAGCAGCAGGTTTAAAAAAACCTACTTCAAAAGAGTGGCTGGCTGGTGTTCTATCACTGGGGTACTTTTACTCTCTGTGCTGCAGCACTGCTTCACTGCTCCAGTTTGGAGGGGAGCCCAGCTAGAGCATCAATTTTCCCCAAATCTGGGCTTGCATCATATCATATGCCTGCAATCTCAAAATGGTACACGTTTTGAAACATGAAAACTGATCCTTAATTTCTTAGGTGTTGGTTCAAAAAGGCAGAATGTATTGGGGTTTTTCTGCTTACCAGACTCTGAAGTACACTAGCAGAGGCAGGTGCACTGGATGACCTGTCACTTTGGCTCATGTGAAGAAGCCACCCTCTGCAGAAAAGGCAGAACAAACCCCCCAGTGTTTCATGTATCAGCAGGACTTTAATGTCAGGAGAAACTTAAAGTTGCATACTAGGGGCTAAGCAAACTATTGCAAATTCAGCAGATTAGGGAATTAGACAGGGGAAGAAAAAGGGAAATATAAAGCATTTTAAAATGTATTTCATTTATGACAAAAGAAAACAAATAAAGAACACTAACATGGGAAAAAGTCTCAATAACTATTCAATACAACATATACTTCCTAGCACCTACCCTTGGTGTTATACTTACCCTTCCATTCCTTCTCTTGAGTCTTCAGGCAGTTGGCTTCAGTCAGGGAAGGAAATGGTTACAGGGAGCATCATTTTTCCAACTTTTTTTTCTGGAAGGAGCACGATGGCAGTGCCCAAGCAGCATGGTGTTGAAACTGCTGATTTCTTCCTTCTCTTTCTGAAGTCCACTCAGGGCTTCTTTTGGTATATTTTCTTTCTTACTTTACAGCTTGTTTTTTTAATCTGGTCTGCAACTCCACATTACATCTGAATGACCTGTATAAAAAATATCTTATATATGTTGTGTACTTCCTATCTGTTTCCTCTGCTACCTATAAGCCAGTTTTGTCTGTTTCCAAGGTTTACATTTAATTGCTTGCTGCAGAGCTGTCCATAGCTCTCACGTGACATTCCCATGCCCTCTTCTCTTATCCTCTTCATGTCTGCACTCCTCTCCCCTGCATCCTGGGCTGCCACAGGCAGCCCTCAATTGCTAGGCCAGGCCTTTTTTCTTTTACATTACAATATTAAGATGATGGAATAAATTTTTCACTCTATGCAAAATAACTACTTGCTATTCTTCTCTGTACAAAACTTGTGGTTATATCCCATGAGCAAATCAGGAAATAGTCACCCAATAATTAAAATAAACTGCTGTCACAGCTAAGCCAGCTAAAATGAAGTTTCAGGCAGGCTAAGGCAATTAGAGGCAAAGCAAGCCTGACACGCCTTAATACTGCAATGTCAGTCCATGGCCTGTGGTATATAACTAGCAGTAGCAATAACTGTATTTTTGGGCCTACAGGTTACACAGATCAGACAGTGGCTGGACAGAGCTGCATTGGCTTCAGCAAACTTCTGTTCATTATATAAAATTATAGAACAAAGCAAGCCTGCTGCTTAACTCCATCTGTTCTTGTCCTGTGTCAAATTGTGCACAGGTTGTTTCTGACCACTTTGAAGAACTTGTGGGTTTCCTTTTGGATGATGCTTTTGATGACACTAAGCGTGCTCAGCTCCAACATCCAAACTAGCAAAACACAGACTTTTACCATAATGTGCTCATATGAGATGTGTGCAGGCAACATAAAATAAAGCAAAACGTACTTTCATTGCATTGTCTTTCCCATCATATCTGAGAACAGAGCCTGTGAGGTTTCTCTCTTCATGATTTTTACTTGTGTTTACCTTGCACAAAACATCCAGAATTTACAGGATAGCAAGGTTGACACCCTGAAACTTCCCATTCAAACCTCAGGTATGTTGTCTTCCTAAAACTTCCATTCAAAGTGATGAGCTTTCCAAAGACTTAACCACAGTTAGAACTTAATCCTGGATTAAGAGAAGACACCACAGGAGGAGGAAATAACTGAAAATATAAATAATCTTAACCTGCTGTTATGCTTCTGTCAGCTGAATCCACTTAAATGTTTCCAGGTGCCCACTGCTATTATAAACTACATCCTGTAGGCTCCTATGGAGTCTTTAACACTAGCATTCCAGCAGGTATGGGAACAGGTAATAGGAGTGATGCATAACAATGACCAGTCTAGGAAACTGCTGCATCAGAGGAGTCCTAGATATGCTGATCTCTTCTGCTCTTACCCTTTATGGACTTCCTGTAAGTTTCTGTTGAAAATCAGAAGGAATGCATCCTCCCAAGATGCTGGAAAGGAAAAATGTTTTTCTTCTGATACCTAGTTCACTCTCCTGCACATCTCGTGGACTCACAGGGATAATGGACATTTGCAGAATACTGAGAATGTCATTCACACAAACAAGATTAGAGCTTGGAAAGCATCTAACTTGTTAGGAGGTCACTTGAAAACAGTACAAGTGTTTAGAGAATCACTGGTAAGCTATATAACAACACACAATCAACTCAAGACTATAAAGTTTTATGGAGAACAAGACACTTTTCCTTACTTCCTTCTTGTTGCTTAACATTAAATATTACCCTTTTATTTCTTCTCACATACTGGGCTTTGATCTATACATTAAAATATCAGTACTGACAAGCCTTTATGTCTGAGCTCCCAAGTAGGAGGAAAACACAAATTTCCTTGCTTTATACGATTTAGTTTACTTCAGGCTAGTACTTTTCCATATATCAAAAATATATGAAAAAGACACAAACATTGTACTTGTATTTACACAACGGTACAGGTCCCTTGTTGAACAGGATATATGATTCTAAGACTAACATCCACACTCTGGAAAGTTAGTGGGATCATTATTTTTGGACAAACCACTTCAGATTTTCTTCCAAACTTGGGGAAGAAGTCAGGAGCGCAATTTCTAGAAAAGCAAACTGAGGTTTGGATTACCACTATGTGCCTACTGGCTCTTTTGTGTGACTGCCAAAGGAATTCTGCATAAAGCCCAGGTATCTGGAGCATATGGTAAAACACATGAGTTTTATCACAGACATTATTTCTTCACATGAACAGTTTTAACAGAAGCATCATTATGCCACAGAACACAAGTGCTGTGTGAAGGGACTCCATTCTGGCTCAGAATTTAATTTAGCATTTTATAGCACAGAGCTTTCTGCCAATAAACTATGTATAGACAATATTTTATAACCGAACTATACATACTCACTCTATTAGAGAGGAAGAAGCTGCAAGTCCATACAAGCAGTGGGATTTTATAGAAGAAACTTTGTCTCTATTAAGCTTTTATTTACTAAAGACAAGACTCATGCTCATTTGCAACAACACAGGTGAAAGAAGTGAAAAACGTCACAAACTCTGTATACTTCATAATGCCAGAAAGCTCTGTCAATTTTCAGGGCTTTGGCTTCCCTAAGAATATTTTGGAAACATGACAGATACATTATAGGTTACCCTATAGATGAAACATAATCAGCTGATGATTCCAAAACAGGGCACCTAGGGGCACAGCAGGAGAGGCAGCACTTCTACTCCACTGACTGACCTTATAACACCTGAGTCCCATCAGCAGCACCAGCCGTGCTTCAGCGCCAGCACCTGCCATGAAGGGCTCGTGCCCCTTGAACTCCCAGCGCAAGAGCCCCAGGTTTCCCCTTGGAGGTGGATAAAGGATGCATGCAGTCACATACATTTGACAAAGAATGGGGGTGATGGGATGACCAGGGCACAGGCAGATGCCTGTGTCTGCTGCAGCACTTCAGCCATCTCTCCCCTCCTCACCACTGCCCACTCCACTCTCACTTCCTGGGCTTTTGTGTAGAGAAAGGCTGATTCCCTTTACAGTCCCTTCTATAAGGATTTGATGGAGCTGAAGTACTCTTTTATTTTCTTTCCCATCCAAAATCCAGGATCTGTACAAAACCAGAAGGTAGATTCTCTCAATTCACTGGGTTTATTTGAAGCTGACTGCTTTCCAGCAGCATTTCCTAAAGAAAAAGCAGGGGTACCATCACTCTATCAGCCTGTTCCTCCCTCCCAAATATGAAGCAATGTGCCAGTCCCAGCCACAAGCAACAGAGAAGTAGTTTCAGATGTACGGAGTACAAGAGGTTTCAGGTAAAGCTTTCTAGCCTATAATAATGCCAAGTGAGAATTACTAATAAACTTTCCTAGCCTCTTCTCTTAAAAGGACATTAAAAAAGGCCAATAGTGGTTATCTGTCTGTGTCTTCACCACAAGGCTGGGATCAACAGTCTTACAGAAGACAGACACCATCACCTCAGCAAGATGCCAGGATGGTACACAGAAAGGCTGTAGATGTCAGCCTTCTTCATGGTAAACATGGATGCAAGACATAAGTAAAGCCAAAAATTATTTTGTTTTTTGTTAAACTTCCAAGCATTTCACATTTCTAAGTTGATCTCTTTAACAAAATGGTATGACACTGTAACTTCAAACCAAAAGGCTGACAAAAAAGGTACCAGTAACTTCCACTGAAGAGCCACATGGAGCTACAAACAGCTTTTCCATGTGAATGAATGCAGCATTTCTACAAGAGGAATAGAATCAGCAAAACATAAGACCTATGGAAAGAAAAAACCACTGTCTCTTCTTTTCCTGGAAAGTTTTAAAATATCAGTACTCTTTGCAGGGACTCTGCTCTGAGATGAATTTAGAAAAATGATGGAAGCAGATTACTGCTTAGAGAAGAAACAGGAACAAACAACTCCAGTAGGGATTTCAGAGTGGCTTGCCTGAAAATTACAGTCTCTCTGATCTTGTAAATGAATGGCAAAGTTCTTCAGCACTTCAAAAGAAGCAATACCCGCTTTACAGGGCTGTTTGCCTGTCATATAAATAAATGAGCTGCTTACTTGGGCAAGAGCACATGCTACCAAGCAAGGTCAGAAGAGGTGAGGAGTTACATCCAAACTGCGGCTTGACAAGGCCAAGGAGTTGCCCACTTTTGCTCATAATCCTTTCAGCAGGTCAGCCAAGGCTGTATCTGCTGAGGGAAAACAGAGACCATCACTGTTCACAGACACACCAGAAGTGAGCTTTCAAAACACTCTCAGACAGTTCTCAGGTCACCTTACCAATGCAAACTGGAAAAATAAAGGATAAAATTTGAATGGCATTTTGCACCATTAGGGCGCCGAGGCTTTTCAGAAAGGACATTTTATTTGCCTAGGCAAACCCAACAAATCTCTGCCAGTTGCACGACTTGGCTACACATCAGGTGAGGGATCTGAGCCTTGCTTGCATCTGTGGGGTTCTTTTCAGATACTAGGTCAGAGATATTTGCTTTCTCATAATGCTTTCAATTACATGGTGTCTCTTGAGAATTGTAAAGCTCAGGGCTATTGAGAGTTTTCTTTAAAAGGCTACAAGAACTGATTCTCTAACATCCTGACTGGAAAGAGGAGTCGGTAGAGCTATCCATACTGTGGCAGTACTACTACTGAATGTTCACTTCCACTTGGAGAAAGATAAAGTCAGACTGAAAGACATCTGTGTAATTTCAAGTGACAGAGACAAACCCAAAAAACAATAGCAACTAGTCATAGACAGAAGCTTGTGTCTTCATTCTCTATGAGGTTTCTTCTTTCCCACAGCAAAGCACCCAGAGAAGTCATTCACAGCATGGCAGCCAAGGTGGTTCTTTGCAGATATGCTAGATTTTCCATCCTGTTTGGAAATTCTGGGAATGAAATCTGATGGCAGCAGCAAACTGAGAATGGATGAATACAAAGACTGCAATCAGCCATTAGTCAAGGACAAAAACCTTCTGACCTGTGTGAACAGCAGAGGGAAATCACCTTTCAGATGCTTCTTGATGCCATCCTCATGATAAGGTGCACAACTCAGGAGCCTGCATTGGCCCTGTGGGAACAATAAGTGGAGAGCTCTGACTGAACACACCTAATTCAGCATTATCCTTCTGAATCTTTAAATCTATAACCTAAATCTGTGTGCCACATGAGATCATACAGATCTCACCAACAGCTCAGTTGTTTTCTCTCCTTACGTATACCTGCTAGAATCTCAGGGTTGAGGAAGTATGCTTTGTTAAACAGATCCGTGATCCTACCTCTGGTCTGACACTTTCAATGATGTTAAATCTCAGCTATGCCTTTTCTACCTCCCTCAGGGCTTTCCATGTGCTGTTTTATTTTCTGATGCCAAGCTCCTTCACACCCATCACCAAAGAGTATGATTTCTCTGATTCCACTGCAGATGTGGATGTGCCCCAATCTACCCCACTACATGCAGCCAACTCTAGAAGGAGTATGTCTCCCACACCATGGGAAAAGGGGTCCTGCAGTAAAGAGGAGCACAAGTATTTCTTCTCTTGGTACTATTCCTGGCACAGCCTCAGATTATTGACTCTGGTGATATAAAAATGTGTCATCCCAGTATTATACTGTCTCAGGATATTTTTCCTTCAAATCCCTGAAAATGACTTCTCAGACTCCAAAGGGACATGACATCAAACAGCAGGGCAAAGACACTCAGGGCACTTTCTATTATCTGTGCAGGGAAAATAATGGACAAAAACAAGCATATTTTTGTTGGATTGCTCTGGCACAGCAATTGATGTATTGCTATGTGGACTAGCAGAAATAGGTAGGAAAGTCTACCCGTCAGAATGCTACTAACAGCTTTGAGAAAACCCCATGCCTTCTCTGTTACTGGGCTCTCCATACTGAATCATACGAGATTATCACTTTAGCAAGAGAGTCGCCATTTATAGCACTCCTTTGTTGTTTACCGTGAGGCTAAGATTTGCCTTCATTTTACATTTCTAACTTTGTTACGTCTGTCATGGTGAAGTTGAGCACCCCATCTCAAGCTGTCTGAAGGAGCCCAAGTCTGCTCCACTGAAGTCCAGGGCTTCCTCTCTGTCACTTCCCTTCCTCACACCCCCTTTCATATCAGCCGCCATGCTGACTGGCTCACCCCTGGCTTTGTGCCCTGCTGGGGGAGTTTCTAGTCTCTAGTGCTCCCCAGCCATAGGGTAGCTCTGGTTCTGTCAGCAGCTAACACCTCTGCAGAAGCACCATTAGGATTAGCACTGTTCATATTTGCAGTCATTATTGGCCTTGGGGGTGGGAGACTGGCCCCGCACTCCTGCAGTGCTGGACAGGCAGATGTGGATCCCTGGCTGGAGGCAGCATGACTTACTGTCTGTCAGGGCGGAGAGCTTGCTGGTTACAAATCCTGCTTTACCCCTGCGCTTTTTGATATTTAAGACTGTATTCTCTAACAGACAGGCTCAGCTTTTATGAAGTAAGGCCTTCGAAGAATAATTTAATTTCACAAGATCCTTTACACAATAATGGCTATAAACCCTCCTTGGCTTTCACAGAGTCTTGCTTTTACCAGTCAGTACTGGGGCAGGTCACTGACCACAGAACCAACCAGGGATCACTAAAAGCGACTTACAGAGACCTGGATGTAAAAATTAATTCATTGTCTCAGAAGAGATGACAGCAAACTTGCTGTAAGTAGATGTACATACACATGAAAATAGTAATGACTGGTTCCAGGCACTGAATGTCTTCAAACACACCCTGAATTCCAGGGAAACAGAAGGTATATTGCAGATGGGCATCACACTGTAGTGATGTATAGTTCAGATGACCTTAGGAAGAGCCTAAAGGTGAAAAAACCTAAGATTTTGGTAGGAAATGTGTACTCACTGGGGAGCATTAAAAAGACATTACTTACCTTGCCCTCAGTATTTAACCCTCCACAGAACGAACTCCCATACCACCTGCTATATGAGAAAGTATTCAGAGCTCACCCCCAGGGCCAGCTTTTGTAGCTAAGCAAATTATCACATTGTAACAAACGTCGTAAACCATGGCTTTAATTCACAATGAGTAAGTGGACACAAACCCTTTCCTGTGCTCGTCATATCACCTCTACAAAGTCATCGCGTGTGAATGAGTATCTCATCTTTTGGCTTCATCTTGAGACGCAACACTCGAACTGAGGGATGCTTCAGTGGTGACGGATTGCTGCCATCCTGTGGCAGGCACATGCATTTCAGACTGACACTTGCCTGAGAGAAAACAGTCCTTTAAGGGTATCGTTTTAGAAAGAACTCCTACTAACCCGTATTATTCTTAACGGCCGCAGAAGGAAAGCCAGCCGTCTGTAAACTGCAATATTCAGATCTTGGAAAGCCATGAGCTTTCCATTACGTCAATTCTAGTACGGACCACTCTTCGAAGCAGAAAATAAGGACCAGGTGAGGATGGGCTCATGTCACCTTATTACTTGGAGAGGTATTGCAGCATTCAGTGATCTAACTCCAGAAAGGGTGCTAACCCTAGCCCAGTTCTAACCCTGACCATTGCAGACTGACAGTTCCAGAACGGAAATAAATAAAAAGATATCCCTGTTTGTGATGGCAGCTGTACTGGTGTCCTCAGCTGGAAAAGCCATCAGATGGCTTGAATACGGTGAGACCTCTGCTAAGACTGTATCCAAACTCAATACAATAGCACTGTTCCTAACACTGAATCAAAGGGTGTGTGTTTGGGGAATGGTGTGACATAAACGAACCAGTGAATGACCAGCTGATTGTTACTTTCTAAGATTCTGTTTCTCACATCTTGTGCCCCGTTTTAGTCTTTGGTGGGAGAATGTTTTCTGTAATACGGCTATGAGACCCAGGCATCTGGGAACACATGTGAGAACTTGCAGATTGACAGGAGTGGGTCCAGTATTGTTTAACTCGTTCATCAATGACCTGGATGAAGGGCAGATGCCTCCTCAGCAAGTTCACTGATGACACAAAACTGGGAAGAGTGGCTGATAACCCAGAGAACTGTGCAGCTGTTCAGAAGGACCTCAACAGGTTGGAAAGATGAGCAGGGAGGAACTGTTTGAAATTCAACCAAGGGAAGTGCAGGGTTCTGCACTGGGAGAGAACCCCCTGCATCAGCACAGGCTAGGGACTGACCTGCTGGAAATCAGCTCTGTGGAGAAGGACCTTGGGTTCCTGGTGGACAACAAGCTGTCCATGAGCCAGCAGAGTGTCCCTGTGACCAAGGCCAATGGAATCCTGGGGTGCATTACGAAGGGCACTGCCAGCAGGCCACGGGAGGTGATCCTGCCCCTCTACTCAGCCCTGGCCAGGCACATCTGGAGTGCTGTCACCAGGTCTGGGCTCCTGTCTCAGGACAAATGAGACATGGAGCTCCTGGAGCAGCTTCAGTGGAGGGTAACAAAGATGATTCAGGCACTGGAGCATCGCTCTTATGAGGAAAGGCTGAGGGAGCTGGGCCTGTTCAGCCTCGAGAAGAGACACTGAGAGGGGACCTCATCAATGTCTGTGAGTATCTGAAGGGAGGTGCCAAGAGGATGGAGCTGGGCTCTGCTCAGTGGTGTCAAGCAATAGGACAGGAGGCAATGGACAGAAACTGAAACACAGGAACATGAAGAAAAACGACTGTGTGGGTGACTGAGCACTGTAACAGACTGCCCAGAGAGGTTGTAGAGTGTCCCTGACAGGGGATATGCCAGAATTGTCTGGACACAATTGTGTGTAATGTGCTCCAGGATGACGACCCTGGTATCCAACTTCTCTACATTATAAAGGAAAAAAAAAATAAAAAAATGCAGCAACAAAATTCAGTACCTATATCTCCCAGTTCATACACTTTCTTCATGAGTTATTGTTAAGACTGAACAGTGATCAGCCAATCCAGACAGCTATCATTGACCGAGACATTCAAACAAAACAGCCAGAATTCCTGAGCTAGGTCCTCTCAAGAGAATGTGGGCAAGGGAACAAGACATTTCATTTCCTCACTAAGGACAGACCACTTGAACACAATCCTTCTGGTTCCTCACGTGTCAGAAACTTTGCAAGGAAGGTAACTAGCACTTCCCCATCATTAGACGGGCCCTATAAAACACTCCAAGCACACTAACTGCAAAATTGTAGACACCTTGAAAATAAATTGTATTGTCTTTGCATTACAAGTAGATTACCTGTATCACAATCAGAGTGTTTCTATTTAGGGTTAAAATAAACACTGCTGTGTCCACAAGAAAAGCAGATCACTAAATCCACACAATGTGACTCAAGATGCATTTTGTTCTGAGATTTCATATTTTACTGGATAACAGTCTTAGTGTTTTTTGGAGTGTCTTTATATCCAGGGATAACTTGGGCAGTTCAAGAGTTTTAAAAATCAGGATTAATATCGGAATCAAATAATAGTTCCAGCATTGCCCAAAAGAAAGACAGACTGCAGAATGACACGAGGAGTCAGTAGGTTCTGGTTTGGATCAATCAGAGCCAGGAGAACTCCACTAGAAATCTTTGCCAGGAAGGCTGCTGCTGCCCACTGCCTGTAGCTGCCCGAGCAGGAGAAGCAGCCTTCCTGCTGCACAGGCTCTGCACCACCTACAGCTTCATGAGTCAAAACCCAGACCATAAATTGCCCCTTCGGAAACGAGGAGGTAGCTGCTGTGAAAGGCGCTGTGCCGATACACACCTGATTATCAACACTGTTGCCAAGCATGCAGGGTGCCATTTCTGGTCTCGCTCTGGTTTCCAAGTGACAAGCATGCATAAAGTATCCTAAGGTAATTAACTCTGGAAGCAACAATGATGTGAACAGCTAGGGTACTAGTCCAAGTTAAAGGCTACAATTACCTGGCACAGTCAACAGCTGAAGTTCTTTGTCACCAATTTCCTACACCAGCTGAGAGCCCAGCTAAATCATTATCTATCACCAGAAGGGAACTGATGTTGTTTCAAGTTTCTTCCCTTAACCAAAACCACATAATTTTAGGACTCTTGACTACTTCTGACATCCTGTCCAAACAGTCCCTGACTCAAAATCTTACTCTATTCATGAAGCAGAAAAACTTCAAACAAAATAGCTGAAACACAGAAAAATGGTTAGATAAAAACAAACAGACAAGTAAAGGAAGTGATACAAAAAAAGTACCTTAAAATTCAATTACTTTAGGGAAACTTTGCTTCCAGGATGCTTCATATCAAAAATTGAACAGATTTTCATGAAATCTCTGCTAAGGTAACTGTCAGCTACTGGTTTTGGGTGGCCATTTACAACTGACACATGCTAAAACTAAAAAGAAGAATGAAATCCATCTCCCTGAAAGAATTCAAGATTGAGTAATGGATCTGGAAAAAAAGGATGCACAGTAGAGAATATAAAGTACATAGAACTCAGCAGAAAAGCAGATTTGCATGGTTCTTTTTATTCAAATGTTTTGAGATCTGTTTTTCTTTTATGTACATCTATAGGTATACATATAATACTTGCCACATTTGGCAGCTGTTGTTTAATGCACACAAGGTAAACAGGTACTTTTCATGATGAAATCTTGTTTAGTCTGATGAGAGGCATGAAATTCCCAAGCAGATGCTTAGCTCCCTAAAGCAGTTTCTGGTCTTTATTTCCAGTTTTATTACTTTTAGTAGTTTGTGACTTTAAGTCATCCAAGATTTGCTACAAGTAACACAAACTTTGACAGAAGTTTTTTTGTTGTTGTCCTTTTTTTTTACTCTTCTCTTAATTGTTGTTATTTTGTTCCATCTAGTCACTTCAAGCTTCATCAGGAGATTGAAGCACCTCTGAATAATCTCACACAGGGACATGGTGGGTTTCATGTGTGCACCTTTTTTAAAATAAAGCAGGGTCATCCCCTTTGCCCATTTCCAGGCATCAACGGTCAACATCAAGAATTTCTATACAAAAAGCATGCCATAATGAATTTATAACACACCAGCTACAGAAATAACTGTCAGCCTTCTTTTTAGAGAAACCACAAATGAATTAAAATAAAACAACAAAAGACCTTCTTCACATATGACACACTTATGGAGAGGATCTATTTATTCCTGAGCAGGCTGGCAAGTATCCATTGGTGGTCAAGTGGGGGAGAGGGAGGAGAAAAAGAATTTTAAGCTGGAAAAGGCACAAAATACAAAAATATTGAGGCCTTTAGAAAAAAACCCCAATGCATTACGAAAACTATTTTCAAACCATGTTGTTTTACTGATCAAAATAGTATTTAGTGATCATGATAAAGATGAACATTAAAGATGATGCAAGATTATTCAGGACCAAATTTCTCTTTAACTAAAAAACCCCCTGAAGACTTTAGATGGAAAAAACTGAAGAAAACACGTTTATCTCTTTAGAATCTTATATTCCAATGCCTTCAGATATTCAGTATATAAATCTGGGTGGAGAATCAATAGAATTCAACCTAGAAAAAAGTGGGGTTTTTTGGGGTTTTTGTTTGGTTTTTTTTTAATTAGAACTCCTTGCATTTTAATCTCATCTTTTAGACTGGCAAAATTACTTGTGACAAGTATTTAAAGTTGAGATTATGGAGTACATTTCTTTAATAGGATTTGTAAAATACATTCTCATCTGTTTGAATGCAGGTACATCAACACAGAAGAGACAGTGCATACAATTTACAAGAGAGGCTTGTAGTAAAATTTAGAGATACACAACAACAAACATCTCAATATAATACTAACCTGGAAGCCAGGTGCTAGTTTTTCAAACTGTACACGTATTTTTAAAAAGATACTGCCTTTTAAAATGTTTCTATATTGAAGCATTTTCATTAAGATCAAACACTTCTTAAAACCAGTAAAATTATAGCAGCAATATGGGAGAATATCTAAGCCACATGAACATTAATAATTAGAATAAAACCAAACATGAAATATTACATTAGTCAGATGTTTGTGTTAATACCAGGTAACACACAATTACTTATGTCAAACCAAGGAATCTGGATTTGTTCACCTATGAACAAATCTATTGTATAGTTCAAAATTACCATTTACAAAGAAGTGTTGATTGCTGACTTTCACAGTCACTTTTTGGAGTGTCCTGGAGAACTCACCTGATTCTTAAATTCTGACTCTGACAAGATAGTTTTTTTTCACCTTTGTTTAGGAAGTAAGGATGCTTTTAAATATGGATTCCTTAAAATGAAGCTTATTTTATTTACACTATTCAAAGTTTACTTTTCCTTCCAACAGCAAAATGTGCAGGAGGATTTACTACATGCTATACAATGTAAAAATAGACTTTAAAAAGTCAGAACAATGCAAGTAAAACTGTACAATGTTTGTTCCCTGCTCCAGTTCATTGCACTATTAAGTTAAACTGGATGAGTTGTCATGCCCAGATGACTTACTGTAGGATCAGAAAATCCACACACAGAGGAGGTAAACGAATACTGCTTTAGGTATAGTGCCAAATGAATAAAATACTATGAGTTATATCCATGGAAAGCTTCTTATCACAGAAAGGAGCATGGCTAATTCTGAAAGGCAGCCCTCTTCATGTAGGACACAGAACTGCAAAAAAACCACAAATACACATTGATAAATAACAGTGAAGTTGGTCTGCATAAAATTGTAATGTATACACTAAAATATTTAAATGTTGGATTCTACCCTATTAGTAACACAGTAAAATCTAGTAATCAACTGAAACTGGCAATTAAGTTTTCAGCCTCTCTCAAAAGGTAATGAAGTGACACAACCCACTACCTTTAACTAATATCATACAGAAATGAGTTAACTAAAGGTCATGTCTTAAATAGTTCTTTTTAAAGTGTTATATCAGAAAACAGAACATTAAGTAACAGGTGACGCATGCAGTTACATTATAAAAATATGCACTGACAATTTGAGATTCTAACTCTACTTTCTAATTCTGGTGCGTGTACTAGAGTCACACAGTGTGAAGATAAGACATGTCCTTCTTGTGTTTCTCATTCCTGTTGCAATATAAGACACAAACCTCAGAGCAATCCAGCTTTCAAACCAATGCTAGCACAACACAAAAGCAAATAAAGAAGTCAGGTGGAACAATTAAACAAAAATTTCAAAGGCAAGAAAATAAATGTTCTCATTATCTGAAATACTTGCATAATTTAAAAACTGAACAGGGCGCACATTCTTGCTTCATTAAAACAAAAAAAAATTTTAAGTTTTTACATGAAAGATCAGGTAGGAAATAGCAAGGTGAAAGATTGACAATTATTCTGCTTTCATGACATCTACATTCAGAAAAAAGAAGAAAACACTCAACATTTCATGCATTTTACTAACTAGTAATGGGTAGCATATTATTTTTAGCACTGCATTTTTGTCACAACTACTGTTTGAGAACAACTGGAAAAGAACACAAAGCCATAAATACATCTTTAACAGTTTACTGTAATAACACATCTGATTTCAAAGGTAATAATTTCAGCTGTAAGTACATAGTTATATATTTTATATAACAGTTAGGTAAAAATCTTCACATTTTGTAAAAACTGGAAGTAAAAAGTAGTAATCTTGAAATAATGTGTCTAGAAGTGATACCAGTCAACCTACCCTAAATACCTTAATTCTGTGTATACACTGGTTAACATTTCATATGTGTCATTGACTTGCTCTGGAAGTAGCTAAATTAAAGAACTCTTGCTTCTGGCAGATTTTGTCAGATATTCTTCACTACCCATATAGTAATAAAACAAGATAATTCCCTTTCCCACAATGCTGTCCTCAGCTTCTACTTTAAACCTGCTGTGAACTCCACCCCAGCAGGCCCTCCCCATGTTCTCATGTCCCCAAAAGAGACAAGAGCTCCTGTACGTGCATTCAAGCAGGTGAATACATCAGACCCAAGGAGATGTTGGCTTTTCAAGGCAACAGCCATCAGCTCAATGCAAACAGCAGGTTCGACCCTTCTCCTACTGAGAAGCTGTTCCCTACAGTATTTCTGTTACTCCCACAATACTTGTGTCTGTCTTGTGGGGTTGAAATTGGCAATTATTATTTGTGAAACTGAAGAGAAAAACAACTGCACAGAGGTATTTTCTTCAGAAAGCAACCTGAGCTTGCATACTGCAAAGATTACAGATGCAACTATAATATATATAATACTATTAATGTAAATACTAGTCTTTCAAATATATATAAAATACTACTTGCATTATTGTACTTGGCAAATTAATCATAGCGCAGAATGTCATTACATTATACATGCAAGAAGAAAGACTGAAAGCTTCTTTCAAAAGAAAGTAAAAACTCAATATGCATACAAACACACTTTCATCAAAGGATATGGTACTTATTACTGTTGCAACACCTAAAACCAATGCAGTTACAAGGTACGACACAAATATCTCCATCTGCTTTACAGCTTAACTTGTGCACAAGAAACTTAGCTTATTTAGTTCTTTCAGTGGACATAAGCACAGTATTTTCAAAGCACATTGTATTTGTTCAACCATCAAAAAAGGTCAATAGAAAGATGAGCACAAACAGTATTTAAATACTGTGACATTACTAAACCGCCAGCTTCAGTCCAGAGGTGTGCTTTCTAAGATAAAGAATATCAGTCTTGGTTTGGTATTTCTTTCCCTGTCAGTAAATTCATTCCCCTACTCTTTTTCAAATCCCAGTTTCTCCTTCATGACACCTAGTGATAAAATATAATAACAATATTGATATATTAAAATACATCCAGAAAAAAATAAGCACAATTGCAAATGCTGATCAATTTCATGTTACCATCTATTTTAAGTTTAAATCTATAAAATATAATGTGAATCATATGCTCGTGGAAGAAGAACTACAGTTCACTTTCAAAGCAAGTCACTGTGTGTTAGTCATTATTGTTACTATTGTCATTATTGTTAAGTTCAGGATAGAAATGTTCACTGACAAATAAAAACAAACAGAACCTCACAAAAGGAAAAATATCCCCTTGAAAATAATTTAGACTGCAGTAAGAGCAACATGAACAAGAGAAGGTAACCTGCTACACCGTACCAGACTTTTCACAGGGTATGTACTTAGTCTGGCTTTGGGATACTTACCTGTGAAGAGATATTCCTTACAGAAAAGATCTAGGGGAGAGCTAAATGACCCCTGGAAAGAGGGACTCAAGCATGACGAGGAAAATGATGGTATTTTTTACATTTTGGGGGACACAAGGGGGTGGTAGAAATTGGGGAAAGAAGATGCTTTAAAGAAAGCAAGCACCAGAAATAATTTCAAAACTAATAATCCTATTGAGAAATGCACACAGAGGTGTTTTTTTCCCCTAACATGAAATGCATTGAGTTGTTCTTTTTGATTTATTACACTGGATATGTACACCGCACATTTTAAGGATTTCAGAAGGATTAGCTGGTTATGAAAAAAAAAGTGCAAGAATGATCCATGGTAACACAGACGGTCAACAGCAGATCTGGCTGCAGAACTCTCCTTCAGGTACCAGTTCTGTCCTCCAGCTCTTGTCCAAACAAGTTTACTTAATCATTATTAAATGAAGATAGTGAGTATTAGACAATGCACACAGAGACAGTCTGTGTGTGTCTTCCTACATGATCCAAATTTCAGAATTATTTTGGCATTTAGTTCAAGTTATTCAAGATACTGAATTCTACAAGACATGCTGGCATTCAGAGAAAATATAAACTTATTTCACTTTCTTCAGAACACCAGTAATGTGGTGAGATTTCTTGTTCCATCAACACTTATGCTCAATCTTATGGTTCCATTTACCTTTCCATGTTCACAGCATTCTTCTTTTATTTGTTCCATTACATTATACCAACAATACTTTTCCAATAATCTCTTTCCTGACATTTTTTCTGCAGTTCTTGCTTCTGAACAGTTTAAATAACTTTTCAAGAGTGACCACTAATATCTGGGCAAGTCTATTAATAATTCTGTGGACAGCCATAACACCCACATAAGACTGTATATTCTAATTTTTTACATATCACAGAATAGCAAGATAGTGCTGCTTTAAAAAATAATTATGAGCTTGTTTGTAAGATTTTTTTTCCGCTCTGTAAAACAGAATATAAAGTTTGAACAAAGGTTTTACCTGTGCAGTAAGAAGCCAAACTGGATTTCCCATAAAGCTACACATATCCTAATGTCACATGTAATTTACTGTCTGCTTTTTTTTGTTGTAAGATTGGGAAAAAATGATCCTCAAAGGAACAGGTACTTAAGAGATTTTAACAGAACCAAGTACCTTTGGTGATATAATTCCCACGTTTCAAAATTTCATTTCTTGATTAAAGCTTAAGAAAAAGTAATAAAATCCATTCAGTGTAAAATGAATACCATTACCTCTATAACATATGGATTATTACCACTGGGTCCAGAACTTCTTTCAGAAAACAAATTCAAACCCTAAATCTTCTTAAAGATTTTTACCTTGCCAAGATAATTTAAATCTTTACAATGAAGAGAGCAGAATCCTCAAAAAGTAGGCCACTCCTTTTACTTTAGAATTTAAGAGATAGGTTAGAATTTCAGGTATGAAAGCTCAGCTAAAAGTTGATCTAAGTGGTTGTAAAGATTTCAACCAACCTCCTTTTAACAAGCTTTAAAAATAATGTCCAGACAACAGACTGGTGGCTGGGAGTATTTTGTGCCATGAAAGCCTTGATGGAGTTTCAGGCACCAAGTTTTAGTGGCAGAAAAAGAGCAATAGGTTACAACCTCAGAAACAACTGGAAGATGTTGCCCGTGTCACAGAATAAATCTACATCACAAGGTAACACTGTTAGCTGAGTTGTAAATATTTAACAGAATGTTAACATAGCATATGAAGCTTAGTAAAGCTTACACTGAGAGCAAGAGTAAAATTCTATGCTCACTAGCTCTGTGCTCACAAGTGCCTGCCACTGAGCACACAAACCCACAGGATGAAGAAAGGCTTGGTTCTGTGGCAGCTGAGGGGAAATTGCCTTTTCCTTTCACTATGAGTGATGCGAGTGATAACTCTTCACATTCCCACAACCTGTGTTTCACAACTGAAAGGTAACAGTGTTTGCATATGATGACCTGTCTGATGCAAAACACTCAATGTACGAGGTTTTTGTAATTGTTGCATCTCATTAGCAAAACACCCCTGGTGATTTTTAAGTAATGAGCATGCAAAAGGCAGGAAGGAACTTCAGGCTTCCTAGATCATCCTCTCACATGTTCAGGTAATCTACTCTTATAAGCCTTCTTTTCTTATAAAGCAGATTTCTCCATTTCCCTAAGCTGCCAGTTTTTTCTCAATATCCCAGTAATCTGAAAGTTCTTCTGGATAGCTACATCTAAAAATAAGAGCAGACACTGTGAAGAGCACTGTTAAATCCAGTCACTTATTACCAGATGTATTATGAAGAGCAAACAGTTTTAATTACTGACAACTGTTCATCCTCTTGGGTCAAACATTCAGCTTCACAAAACTACAGTTTAGTTCCATCATCACTAAAAAAACCTTGACCATGATCCTGCATGGCTCACAAATAAACACATCTTCTAATTTAGGAAGAATTTTTAGAAAGAACAAGTAAACAATGGAAAAATCAAAGGAATCAAGTGAAAGGATCTCTGCATTCTTATTATATGTGGCAGTTCTTCAACCCTACACAAAACTTAGAAATGGATCTCTTTCAACAGGAAGTCTGTTGGAGCTTCCAGAGCACCGAATGGCTTTGTTCAGATTTTCTGAAGTGGTAGCATACTATATGTCATCTATAACTTAAACCTGAAATTACTTTCAAATATCTGTGAGAAGAGATTATGAGAGTAAATTTGTGTAAGAAATACAAAAACCTTTAAAAATCATATGGAGTGAGTTAAGTCAAATGATAGTATTCCTGAAAAAATACGGAGACTTGGAACGCATGAAATCAAAAAAAAAGAAAAACTTTTGCAGCATATGAAAAGCAGAATATTATAAATGTTTTGGTGGCAAACAAAAAGGCATTAATCATCCTTCTATACAGCTGTTTGTTCAGATCTCGCGACTTTGATGCATTTGCTTAACTTCAAACACTCAAGAAAGTTGTATTATATGCCAAGAATTAAGCAAGAATATAAGCATTAGCAAGATCTAGGCAAAAATGAAGTCAGATGAAAAACATTTAAAAATAATTTAACAACCTGGAATCTACCTGGAACAACTCCTTAAAGCTAAGGCAAACAGCGCTTTTCAATGTCTGACATTCTATTAACATAGTTAATGTATAAGACTGGAAAATAAATGACTCATACAAAAACTTTTAAAATAAATTCTGAAGAAGGTATAATAAGTAAAATAAATACTTTTTACTACTGATCAGAAAGTAACACTTGAAATGAAGCTGTAAGCACTTTGCATAGCAAATGCATTATTACCATGGGCAGTTTGAGTTTCAATACTGAAAAACTGTACAATGGAAGATTTTAACTTTACCCATCTCACTTCATAAGCCAGACTTCTTTGTTCCTGCTGATGTCATTCAGCAGTTTTCTATATGTTACTATCACAAACAAAATAAACATGTTTTATTTATGAACTGTATGCTCAGAAAGTTTGGACAAAACAGAACATAAATGAGAGCTGTGTCTGATTGAAAGGCAACATAATTCACGAATGCTGTAGGATCACTCTTTTCAAACACACCTTATATGTACATTAAGTTACTTTAGAATTGAGTACAAACCCTGCCAAGAAGTATACTCACCCTTTAAAATATAGTCTGTTAACAAGCTTGGCACTTTCTCGCTATCCTCTTTCATGGCATGCAGAACTAAAGTATGAAAAAAAGATCAGATACTTAGTCATAAATTAAACATAACACTTAAAAGAAGTACCATGGAGCAGTTCCAACTATTCACAGAGATATTACTACCAGAAGTAAGAAATCTCTTAACTGAAATATGAGAAGATACAATGAGACACATCACATGCCCTCCACCTTTCACTTGTGTAATTCTCACTGAGCTCCACAGTCCATGAATGCAAGAGTTCCAGTTCATGTGGTTAATTATTACAATAAAATGCCATCAGTCATAACAACAACAACAACAACAAAAAGCACCTCTTCCCTACAAAAAATTCTCACTAAAAGAAAGTCATGACATCCAAAACTAAAGTATGCTAATAACCATTGATGGCTGGAAATCTCAGGCCAAAATTCCATTACTTAATATCTTTGATCGTTACCTCAAATAATGAACAGTGCTGTGAATGATTCTATGGAAATATTAGTGGTGCTTTTTTTCCTCCCTGAAATGGTGAATGTTACCTGCTGTAGCTTAGAAAAAACTTAAATACATGACTGAATTCGGCATTAACTTAGAATAATGTAAAAATGCCACTTTTGTGACATATATGAGTAGATCTTGTCCATCTTGCCTATTTCTGAAGAAGGAAAACACATGGACAAGCTTGTCTGGACACATATAAGCCTGTCCGTCATTACATAAAGAAAAACAATGACCATTCTTTATTAAGTGCTCAGGACATGACTGAAAGAATCAAAAATATGAAATTATACTGAAAAGCAATTATTTAGTAAACTTCAAATTCCTCATACGAGACTCTAAATTCAAATTATAACAAATTATAAAGCAGTATTTAATAAACTCCAAATTCCTCACATGAGACTCTAAACTTAAATTATAACAAGCATTTTATTTCAACTTTTACGTTGAAGTAAGACTTAGTAATTAGTACTTAGTACGCTAAGTAATTAGTGTTCATAACTACTAAGTAATACACAGCCTTGAAAGAAAAGCCACCTGAACAACCCTGCACCCTTGTTTCGCTGTCTGCCTTAACAACAGCAGACAGGGAGTCACCTGCAACTGAGTCACAGGATCAAGTTCCAACCAGCCCACAGAAATCAATACTGTTAATACTCTTTACAATGCATTTGTGTAAGACATTTTGTTAATAAACCATCAAACAATACAAAATGGTTTCAAGAGGCTTTAACTTGTGCTTAATAGTGTCAAGCAAAATTTAAATATGGCAAGAGGATAAAATTTCAAGGCAAGAATAAACATAAAATGAGAAATCCTTTGTCACAAAGTAAGTATGAATTAATACCTAAGGCTGCCTACTGTAGAAAAATAAAGGGAACTTTAATTCCTACTTAAACATTTCATTTACTCTAGAATTTATATAACATTTATTTTCTCTTTCTAGGAACCAACCAATGAGCCTTTTACCACCCCTCAATCACCTGTGGAATCACAGAACTGCTGCTGAAAACCACCTTAAGACATAGTGAGATTCTCTAAGACATAGTGAGGTTCTCCCCACTGAGATCTGATCAAATGCACTGATGCACTCTACTATCTAATTTCAAACTGTTCCTATAAACATCTAATGAAGGAGATGCTATTGACTCCTAGAGATGCTCAATTGTATTAAATCACCTTAATAAGTAATCTCAAAAAAAAATACAACCTTGATTTCTTGCAAATTAGAATTAAAAAAAAATCCAATAAAATCAAATGACTAGAGGTCTTAGAACTTATAATAATTTTGAGGATCTCGCCTAAAGAAGATGTGAAGAGCGGGGAATTCAAAGCATTGTCAAAATTCTATTCGGTTTGGAATTCCTAATTATCAAAATTTATTAACAACAAAACCTCCCCATCAAAACCACAGAGAGAAGCAGGCTATTTTAAAGGCAATCAAGTGCAATCATTATGGAACTAGTCCTAAGTATCTTGATATCCACTCCTCTTGTCAAAGTCATTACAATAACCTCAATAAAGGACAGCAAATGTAAACAAACAGGGATATATCAGGCACTATAAGAACAAACTGCATGACATGCAGCCAAAATCAAAATGTGACAACATTTACTTCCTGATACATGCAAGTTTCTGGCCTTCAGAGTTTCAGAGAACAGCTAGGAAACAACCTACCATGTAGGCTCAGAAAACCAGCTGGCCAAAATGTATGGTTAAAATCATGCATCTTTACATACATGCCATAGGGTAAGGGAGAAGGGGTAACTGGATGGGTGCATTGGCTCTGAGCAACCACAACTGGAAATAGAATGAGGAAAGCATCAGTGGAATTTCACATGCTCACTTTTGGTTAATGTTTGAAGATCTTCAACAGATGGGGGTCCATTTTTCTTCTCATAAGGAATGACGGTTGTTAAGTACTGTCAAAGGAAAAACAGAGTTACTCGACAGTCCTTTCATGCAACTTTGTTGCTTGCATTTTATTTTGTAAAAATTGTAGCAATTGAAATTACTAGCCACAAATAATCGTATTTCACAAGAGATTAAGATTTTACCTTTCCGATCTCAGAGCTTTTTGATTTTTTTTTCCAAATTATGTGGCCACTAGAAGTCATGCAGCTAACTGTCCTCTCTGCAAGGAAAATTATGCTGCCCCGCAGTTAAGTGAAAATGAAAACAGATGGCTTTCACCTTCTGCTGCTATATACTTCCAACCAAGAAGAACAATGCAAGCCTAATGAAACAAAATACCCCAGAATTTTGAATTTGATTTGTCAGTTTTAACAGTTGACTGTGCTAACAGATTGCTACAAACCAACTCCTTTTTAATCCTATTTACAAAAATCTTTAATTCTTGTCTGCTTAAAAAAAAACTCCACAACAAAATTTCTTAAATCTTTCAAGATTTTCATACCTGCAGTGCAACTAAGATTAATTTTCAAATTCTTTAAGCAACTCTGTTGGTCTTCAATTACACGCATTTTAAGCAACATCTTACTTTGCAGCCTGTATGAATGCATATTCTCCTTAAAGAGGTCAGAATTTCAAAAGTACTAAAATAGCTGGAATTTTCTCCAATGGAAAAGCTTCCCAAAATTTCCCTCAATTCAATTTTTAAGAACTAAACAGGAACTTTATTCTGGGTTTAAAGCTCTAAGGCAGTAGGCAAAGTAACCCTCAATGTCTCATTCAGCTGGAGATCTATGTAGCTCTCCAGGCAACAGGCAGAAAACCTGCTACAGACAAGGTGCAAGGTCTCCTCCTCTCCTGGCAAGAGCCTTACAGCGAGAGCCAAGTGTAACTCGGCCCCTGGTGAAGGGCTGCACTTTGCAGAGGGGGACTGAGGGCTGCCACACGCAGCTGTAGCCATGGCCATGTCTGCAGCAGGATCACACACCTCACGCCCAGCTATGTCACCTGCCTGAAGGCCAAACAGACTCCGTGCAGTGTCTCTTAAGGGATCCCATTGTACAGGTGGCACTGACACCTCCCCAAGAACTTCTGCAATCACAGGGTGCTTTTCTCCCTCCCTTCTCTTTTGGCATTTTCTCATGTCCACTCAGCACAGCAGAGGAAAGTGTGCAATGCTTCTTAGGAAACAATCGATTTTGAATTTCTTTTTCAGATGTAACCAACAAGTATCACCAGAGAACTGTGCTCTTAATAAAATTACGAGAATCAATAGCTAGATATAAGGCTGCTGAATCTGCCAATGGCAGAGATTAAAGTGGATCTACCAACACAGAAATCAGATTTCCGGCTGTCTTTTCCAGCCTTCAGAACTAAGTGGCATTCTACCCTTTACCTGGAAAATAAAACACTAGGATATTTCACTGCACCAAATATCAACTGACCCTTTTTCCCTTATCCTGTAAACTCCACTTTCCATTTTCCCTCTCTAAGAGTAGCAATTAAAAACAAAAGGAATTTCATTGTTTCCAGGATCACTTTTCTTCTTCTCGTCAACTTTGCAGCTGTAACAATCAGTCTCTATAACAGCACTATAAAAACTTATTTCCTGAATTGCTGTGTGAAGGATAACATATTATGAAAGGAATGAAGTAGTGACTGAAGTGTAGCTTACTGACACGACTGAGTGTTAAATCTGCTGTGACCTCTAAATTTTTGAAGCAGATTTGATGACATGATAAAGCAGCAATTCTCAGTGCAATTTTTCATCACCTATGAGAAGCGTTTGCTATGCCTGAAAACCAAAATGAAGATTATTTTCTTAAATTTTCTTCTGGAAATATGATCACAGAAAGAGCTACCAACATTTCAATATCTTTTTTTTGGACTGTATTATCAGATAGGAACAGGGAGTTCCTACTGGAAGTTTCTCTTCACATGTTGAAAATCTCTTAAGTAATTTTCACTTATGCCTCAAACACACACAAAGAAAATGGACTAAGATTTTAAAAAGGAAAGTACCCACTATCAGATGGTAGTATAAGGTGGTAAATATAATTAAAATTAAAAAATGGAAAAAAGTTCTGAAATAACTGTACAAACTTGTCATGAACTTTTTTTATGTTGTAACCTTTTGTGTAGAAACTTCTGGCTTCCAAGGTACACAAAAAATTGCCTGTCCTTGCATATTTTTTTTTACCACAATTCCAGATTTCTAACGAACTCCTCCCTGTTAGCAGAAAATACCTAAATGTGAATTTATGATGGCACTCTGAAAAAAACCCACTCAAATTAATATTGTGAGAGCAGCATTAAGAAACTGAATATTTGATCCTTGTTTATTGCAACTTGTTGCAATAAGATTACACCAGTATTTCAAAAGCAGGGCCAGGGTTTGGTAATGTGACAAAAAGCTCTAATCAAACAAAAACCTCCCAAA
Source organism: Pomatostomus ruficeps (assembly GCA_013400735.1). Lineage (NCBI taxonomy): Eukaryota > Metazoa > Chordata > Aves > Passeriformes > Timaliidae > Pomatostomus > Pomatostomus ruficeps. Next base: position 36,749 of record VYZT01053573.1, read on the forward strand.
CAGAAAACAAATGCCATAAAAAATGGATTTCCAGGAATAAATCAGAACAGAGCTGGCATATTTTCTACCCTTCTACCCTATTTTTCATTTTAACTTCATGTTACTTCCATAATTTGCTTTAGGATACAGGAAGGGGAGGAAAAACCCCCATAACCTTAAGAATATAGAAAAAGATAGATCAGGAGAAAAGTATTATCAACATGAAGAATAATATTAGTAAATTACCTCAAAAAATGACTGGAAAAGTTATTCAATCAGTGTTATTTTTAACATACGATTATGCTACGTATGTTTACCTAGGAGGCAGTGAAAGTCTTTTAACCAAAACTATGATGGGGTGGCATAGCTAAATATGGTCACTTTATGAAAATATATGGTATTTAAAATAGCTAAAGATACAGGTATAAACAGCTGTAATTTATGGAAAAGATAGTAAAGAAAAAACGAAAAAAAACCAACCAGCACACAGGTACAGCTTTACTAGTACTGAGATAATGCAGAGTGGTAAGAACTCTTCTTAGGTAAGCTCTGTGCGTGTATTCAAGACCCTCAAAGCGGAGGACAAACAAATAGCTGGATCAATGTATTCATAACATCTCATACATATACTTTGCCTGACAAAGTGGGCAAGTCTTTGATTTCCAACCTCATGATTGCAGAATGACTTGAGAGGAATTGTTTTACCTCTCAAACTCCTCTGCAGGACACAACACTCATCTTCCAGACAAAAGCCTAATCAGCTTTGACTTCTAAACTACCAGTCAATTTATTGCCTCAATGGACTTCTCACCAGAAACAAAAACAACAAAGCTCTAATGGACTCCTCTGACAAAACTGCATAAACTAAAACAGTGGGTACACATTAAATAATGTGAAATACCAATATTTTGTAAAGTGTGCCAAAAGACTAAACAACAGCCTAAGCATTAGTAGTTCACCAAAATTCAGAAAGCAGTTAATAAAATACATAGTACAGATCTGAAACAACAGATAAGTTATTGCTTTGAAATAAGGCATAAGGATCTTGCTTCCAAGGTACACACACCATGTACATGATGCCCACTGAAGCTGGCTCTCTGCTGTACATTTCAATATTTAAACAGCCAGTGAAAAGACACAAACTTGCCTATACCTCAAGTATTTTATATTGGTAATCTGCATTGCACACATTTGGCTGCTTTTAAAATCATGAAGTTTTTCAAAGGCAAAACACAATACAGTCTATACATTTTCCAGGTGCTACTCTGGTTTTAGATGTATCAGCTCTGAACATCTGAAGAAAAAAGAAAACAAAATCTTTTTTCATTATGCAAGTTGCTAATGCTGAAGGCTGAAACACTACCTCTAACCTGATACACATTATTTGACTGGTTATTAGATTTTTACAGACATGCAATGTGTCCAAAGCATGCATTATGCTAAAACAGACTTTTAGTCTGGGGTTAGAAATACGGGTTATTAGCTCAGTGCATCAGGTTATCAAGTCTTGAATCTCCTGGGCTGCTGAGGAGAGAAAGAGACTGTAGGTTGATCAGAATCCTGAGGCAGGGAAGGAGCAGAGATTCCAGCCTTTTATCCTGTTTTTTCCTGTCTCAGCATTTATCTTCAACTACTGTCAATTTTCAAGATCTCAGTTCCTACCGAAAGTGCAGGCAAAGAATGAGAAAAAAGGGAGAAGATGGCCCGGCACCTGTTTCTCTCCACTCGAGTTTCCAAACGTGTGGCGGAAGCCATTCTGTATGACATTTGAGATCCCTTCCATGCTGAAGCGCTAAAAGTAGTGAAAACATAGCAGGAAGAAAAAAAAAGGGACAGAGAAAAGTTCAGAAGACTATTAATCAGCATTTATCAAGACTATGAAAGACAAATGGCAAAGACAAGCTCCAAGATGTATTTCAGCACATTTCTATTTTTTCACTCATCTACTTAATCTTTTTAATTAAAAACCAAACCTTATAATGGCAGTTAAGCAGTAATTCTACACCAAAATTTATTCAAACAAAATTCTGACACTGCAGACCCGATAATCGAGACTTGCCTTTTATGGCTGTTTCATTTAGAAATGTTAAAAAACAGCATTTTTCAAAGTTCAGCTCACAGTAAAATCTCCTCTAACATTTATGTTTGAACAACATATGTTTAGAGACGCTACTGATAACAATTTTTCAGATTTTAAGCATGTACTAGAAACACTGTTCAGAAGTAGTCTATTTCAGCTCCACCTCTTTAAAACTTTTTATGCTTTCATGTTTCTTTTTCCACAATTGAAGCAACAATTAGTATTCCTCATTTTCTGTAATATGATAGAATATACACAATTAGTTAATAATACACCCATACTGATTTCAAGTTCCATTACATGGAATCATGGAATCCACGTAAAGAAAAAAAAGTCTATAATCCAAATACACATTTTTCCCTTGAACTTTGTAATCCTTTTGGCTTGCTGGAGAAGTAAAAAAAAATCAAAATCAAAACAGTTTTGATGTATAGCATGCAATATGAAATCAGCAAGTGAGAAGAACATAAAAAGAAGAAACAGCCAAGCTGCTGACACAGGGCAGTAAGATGAGCCCACCTCAGCATGTTTATCTGAATATATTTATTTATGTGAGGGGAATAAAATGTGCTGGAATACAGTATTCATTTACTTTCTAAAGCACACAAGGTCAGTAAAGACATAAATTTTGCCAAAGCCATCTTAACTCTTGTAAGATACACTACTTAAAGGTAGCTTCAAGCCCTTCAAGTGCTCCCCACTTTCCCCTTGTGAGAGGGGTAAAGGTTTAGAAGTCTAAGAAACTGATTTACCCAAAGACTGTATCAAGGACAAAAAAATTAAAATATCTGTTTTCTTTTATATTCAGTTATAGTATCTACAGGAGAATTCATTTTCTTAAGAGTACGAAAATTTAACTCTGCTTCCAAACTTTGTATTTAAATGAGACTCCAATACAGTTAACAAAATAACCAATTAATGTATTATTTATTAACAGAAACTCAGTCTTCACAAAGCTACTAGAACATACTATCTGTATGCACATTCTTAGCACTTTCTTAAAAAGAAAAAAAAAAAAGGGAGTGTTGCACCTCTTTCTAGGAGAGGACTCTCAAACCTATCCTGGGTGACAGTGAAATCTGTTTTCAAAGGAATTACACACACGCAGCTACAGTCTCACTTGTGAGCTAGTCTGTTCAATCCCTCTTAGAAAGCAACCTGACATTTTTGTATCTTGAAGAGACCAAATATGAAAATGGCTTGTACTGGGACCATGTAAGTTATACCTGAAAGCATCATTCAAGTTCCTAAATTTTAAACTAACCAGAACAGCTTATAAATCACTTGGCTCAAGTTTCAAAACAAAGTAATTATTTTTCTTTCTAGGTAGAATATCCCTTTTTGGTTTTCCATGACGGAGAAGCAAAAAGGAACCATTCACTCTGCTCTTGTAAAGGGATGACAATTTTGTATCGTTTTCCAGATGTACACTTTCTTAAAGTTCCACTAAAACTTAGCTATACACACAAACATCTCTCATGTGACAGATGACATCAGAACCCTATTTGGGTTATATCACAGGTATCTTATTCTTGTAAGTTTAGAAACAAATTTTGAAGTATTAGTATTTAATTATAAATGTCTATTCCTTACAATTGAAAAGTAAACCCCAAAACATTCTGATGTCAAACTGAAGCATTGTTTCTGGGACTTAGTCAAGATCTACAAAACCACATTTTCTGCATCCCATAAGAGGCACTAAGAAATTCAAACATTAATATCTAACTTAAATTATTTTAAATTTTACTAGACAGGTAAGAAAGAAAAAATTGCATTGACAAGCTAATAACCCAGTTTCTTTTGTTCTCTGACTCCTCTTATTCAGCTCTACTTGGTAGACATTTTTCCTTTTTTTGCTATGTTCTGTAAAGAATAAAACAAATTATCTCCTCCCTGTACACATGCACTACACTTCAGCCTCCTCCCTGTCTCTTGCTGACTGTAGTAACTCTGCCACAGGTTAGGAGATCCAGGGTAAGACACTCACTTTTTTCCTACCTAAAAATCAGCATGATCAATAAGTATCTGTGCAACCACAGCAACAATAATACTGAATTTCCTGCAAGACTAACACGTACTAAAATTCACGCAGCGAAACCAAACAGATAAATGAATTTGCCTACTGACAATACAACACAGAGCAGTACATCCAAAGACAGTATTTTTTGCAAGAAAGGTATGCCAGTTCCAGGCTAATTTGTGAACAGTTAAAAAAATCTTTTCTGAATATGAGACGAGTAAAATATACGACCCTGTGAAAAAAAATTCTCAATAGGAAGAGCTTAAGCCTTGTTTGTGAATGAAGGCATGGAAGCAGGAGTACAAGGTATCTTAATATAATCTAGGATTACTACTTCCCATAGGGGAAAAAACAAAAAACCAAAAATTTAAATTTATAAAGACTTATAAAAATTTTCTTACTGTTCCAGGCATATGACCTCTTTCTTGTTTGCCATTTGGAGGACTACCATTTTTCAGCTTCTTTTTCTTCTTTGCTGTTTCTTTGTGTTCTCTCTGTTTGTTTTGTACTTCAATGAGGACAGAAATGAAGCTATTTTTCACCTCCTTCTCAAACTCCAACTCATCTCGTAGAGCCAACTGCTGTACCAGTTCCTCAGAATAATCCTTAATAGCAGTCTCAATTTCTTCTAGCAGTTCATTTAATTCAGCAACAGACAATCTTTTTACTCCTACAAATAATTCATATAAAAAGTAGTATGTCAAGAGTTCAAGCACGAGAAAATTTGTGAGCATTACAAGAAAAAAGTACTCTGAAATTTCTCAAACCAAAAAATTCAGTTCTAAAACCACATATAACAAAAGAATATTCCTAAAGGAATAAATACATCCCAGAGGTGACAAGATCGGCAACAAGAAGATGGTTAAACTTTTCTCTTACTGCTGAGAACTCTGAGATAATCTGCAAACATGAAGAGTGTGCTGGTAGTTTATGCTGGAAGCTGAAGTAAGTGCTAAACTTCTGACACAACCATTTTCCTCTACACTCACTGTTCAAAGTAAAAGGCCTTCATATTTTCTGAACTATTGGGTGATGTGTTACAGAGAGTGAAATTATGACCAAGAAAATGTTCTGAGGCTTGCTTGGGTTAAAAGTAAGCACATTCTTTGAGGATTGCTCTCCGTTCCAGTTTAGGGCTGACACAACTAGGAAGCTGGCAAGTACCAGCAGTTGCTGTGTCAAAGAACATAATCTTATTTGGTACTTGAGAAACAGCTAGTCCTGATTACACTGATGGGTACAATATGTTTAACCACACTGCATAGATGCTTGCAATTACTCAGTTTCATTGAATTAGTCTAGTAAATACCATGCCTACAAGAATTATTGTAAGGGAAAGCACCAAAGCACCTACAAACAAGTGTTGAAAAATACAAGTAAGAGCACAAACTACAAAAAAGTGCAGCTCTTAGAAGGATCAAAGGTGGTGAGTGAAATGTGACTTTTTTCTCTTAAATTACAGCGGGGAAAATTGATTGGAGAAAGCTCCTTGTCACTTACTTAACTAAAGAGAAAGCAATGAAACCTGTTAAGACAATTCTCTGTCAAGGAACCACGGTTTTCCAAGGTAGCTTAGGCCTTAAACTCTGCTCAAACACTGTAACAGTACTGAGAGAGAGCACCTGTGAGTCCCAAAACTTAAGAACCAGCATCACAGCCTAAAAACCAATTGTTCCAAAAACATAGGTGCAGGTCACCCAACTGCAGTACTGACTGATGACAGATCAGTTGTCATCACCAAAGTCTTTGAAAGGGCTACACAGGAAATACTCAGCAAATGCAGCTGAGTGAAGACAGAGGAATTCAAACACAGGAGACCACATGGACTGAAACTTAGATAGTAGGCTGAAGAACTCACTTGTGTAACCAGAGCTTTATTTTTGGACTGCCTCAACATAGGTTTTTTCCTACCCAAGAAAAAAGTAAATACAAGTGGTTTCCTGCTCTGAATCCTAAATGAATGAACATCTCTGGTCTATCCTATAACAGCCAGACAGTTTCTAGGAAAAATCTGTAAACATTTCAGAGAGAAGCAGACCAATTCTGAAGCACCTTCACACATTAAAAATAGGTAGCAAGAGTTTTTAATAAAACAGTGACCTGAAAGACATGAAAGCAGATTCTGAGAAACTGGTGAAGCGAAGTTAAATTATCTGCCAAAGTAACTCAAGGCATTATTTGGTTGAGACTGACCTTTAAACCGTAAAGATGCAACATACAAAATGGACTCCTGAGGCAAAGCAAAATAAATATGATATGAAATTCTGAGCAAGCTTGATTAGCTCCAAACCTAAAGACATATGGAACTGTCAGAAAAGCAGGAAGCCCTGCTGAGCACAATACATTTTGCTTTCACATTCCTGAAATTTATGTGTTGAGACAGTTAAGAGACCATTTTCATGGTTGGAATCTCCTCCATAAATCTGAAATGTAGCAGAAAACTCTATGTCATGCCACAAGAGGTTGGCCAGTTTTCTGAATCTTCTACAGAGTTTCTATTGTTGACCCAAACTACAGGAAAGAAAGCACCAAACGTTTTAAGAGGGACCAAAGTAGAAAGAACATCTATCAACTATTCTTTGTGTTCCTACTACCTTCCAGAATTCATGTTGAAAAATGCACAGGTTAAACAAAATTTTCCACCATGAAACTGATTAGTCACAGGGTTTTTTACATACAATTCAACCAACTACAATTAAATTATTAATGTAATTTCTCCTTTGCTTTTGTGTAGGGAAGCACAGATGATTTCATTTGAGTAGAAGATACAAACGGTATTTTTAACTTTTATGCTTTCTGAAGAGGAATGGGATGACCGAAAAATATGCATGGTCCTTATGGGGCAAAAGAGAAATGGTTGCCTTATTTTTGTGTTACTGTCTATCGAGACATGTTGCAATGACTGAAACTGTACCAAAGGCATGGTAAAGCTTTATTTATTGCATTGCATTCAAGAGCTTTAGCTGATCTTAAACGCTGAACTGGCATCAATAAAGTGTGTCACATTACAGAAAATAATGAAGTTTAATAAAAAATTAACAACTTATCACTTCACCCATGAAGGAATCTCATTCCACTATATCAACCTTCAGAATATTTGCTTTAAATTGAAATTCTACAAAGTTTTATTTTTGTTCTTAGTCATAAGAAAGCTGACAAAAGGTAAGTCCTCTATTTATGTTCTAAATCTAGGCTATTCTTTCAGGGCATTTTGAAAATATTTCTGAATGTAAATATTTCATAAGAAGGACTTGCTATGAATCAAACACATCGCAAATTTACCCTTTAAACTATTTTCAGTAAGTGTAAGAACAAAAAGAATAAATAAATATCACTTACTCTCTTCATAGCTGTTGTTTGTACTGGATCTCTTGAGTGTCTGAATTTCCTGGGAAAGTATAGAGAGGCGATCTGATTGGGTGGGCGTTTCATCATCTTCTGGATCAGGTGATTCCTGCATCATTTCCTCTATTTCTTCAATCACCTTTAAAAAATTAAAACCCTTATGAAAACCCTCCTCCATGAAGAGCAACAGCCTGCAATTTGAAGCAAAGTTGGATGAAACTAGCACCAAGACTGGATGGAAGAGGCTCAATAAAATCATACTGATGTTTCCTCCCCATCCTTGTTCTCTGAGAACTACCACACCTTTTAACAATAAATTGGTAACCACATAACAAGCAATGTGTTGAAACTACAGGTTTATTTCTATATGAAGGTACCCATGATTCTGCTTAAGAGAACTAATTTAAAGAGTGAGCTGGAGCATCTTTCCTGTGTATTCAGTTGAAGGAAGACACAACAACAACAAGCAACTACTTCCCCCACCCCCTGTTTCACCACACTTCTCTATGTAAAACAAACACACCTCCCTCCTCCAACAAAAAACCAACAAAATGAAAACAAACAAACAAAAACAATGAAGAAAATCTCACAAAAAACCTCTCAAAAACTAAAAAGCCCCTCCAAATAGCCTGAATATCAACTGTGCTCATGAGAAGTTTTATGAACTGATCCACCATAACCTGAAGCTGACTTGCATCCCTGGGCATAAGACCTAAGCCAGACAGAAAGTATGACAACAGAAACTGTGCATAGATAGCTTACTTTACATCAAATAAATGACCACATTTCTACAGGCTAAATTATTAGCTAGACACCTGAATAAATAACACATCAACTTCCAGAAGTTTAAAGGCTGTAATCAGAGCTGAGATCCAATTCACAGTAAAAAAGAGCTGAGGCAGTTCATGCAATCCTGTCTCCTGTACTATTAACAGCCATGTTCATCAGAGTTCACAGGTAGCCATTTAAGCAACAACAAAACAGATTACTTGTTTGCTTGCTAAAGCAGGATCTTAAGAGACCTTAGTCTCATTAACCTTACTTAGAAGAACAATTTTCAAGATAATTGAAGTAAATCCATGGATATGAAGACTTTAGATACCAAGTAATTTGAAAACTTAGTAGCAGAAACACTGATCTGCTCTCATGTGAGGCAAAAACTTCAAAGAATTCTCGCCAACAACGATGCCCCATGAAGCTATGAACCGCCACACAGTCATGCTGGAAAACTACAAACTCTACCATACCACTAAGATTCTGAAAATATTTTTGCTTTTTAACACCAATATTTAATTTAGTAGCATGCCTGACTAATTCATGGTAAGAAATGCATAAAGATTTCAAAGACCCTGGACTATCAACCTCACCTGAAATATTGAAACGCTTTTCAAATCTGAATGATGTAATGGTATCTCTCACACATTATTAAAACCCTAAACAAAGAACAACCAAGAAGCTTAGCTACAGTGAAGAGCAAGAACAACAACAAAAAATAGTAACAGACTAGAATAACATTCTACATTGATAACACTGTCTTTGCTGAACACTTTACCTGCTCTGCTGTGAAGAGTGGTTCTTCACTGATGCAGGAAACAATGATAGAATGCATATCCAACTGTTCTCTCAGCTCTTCATCATCTGACAGATCCAGATTCAAGTTGTCATTTACCTAAAAAGCATGAAAAGGTGTATTTATATAAATACATATTCACCTCTAATGTGAGTGTATAAAATGCATGTGCATGTACAAAAAACAAAAGGGGAACTAATGTTGAATTTTAAGAATGAAACTGAATTTTGGCCCATAATAATGGAATCAATAATTCTTTCTGTCAAATAGCCAGGAAAATGAAATCAAAACTGCACCCGGACAAAGCTGAAATAGCTGTAATGTTTTTAAATAATATCAGTATGTAAAGACCATATACTCACTGACATGCAGATATCTACATGGGAGGCTGTAAGTAATGTCCAATGTAAGTACTTTAATCTTAAGCTTGACAAATGTCTGTGTAGGGTGAAAAACTTGCCTATAATATCTAATGTTACACAAACCTCTTACTTTAAGTGTTTTTATGGTTCTACTTTGTCACATAATAAAAGACCTTGAAAAAATCTGAGAAGAGTTGATACTGAATGGTGATATCAGAACACTGGTATCACGCCACATTATTTAAAAATATGTATTGTTGAATATCTCAGGGTCTTTTCAAAAAGAAAGAGAAGTAACATTGTTCCCATATATACACCACCAAATGATACTCATCCTTTCATATAAGATATACATACAGTAGGAGACTTAAATTCTCTCCTTAATAAGTCAGGTATTATTTTACTCTCACACAGTGATATATCCTGGTTTATTTACTAAATTGTTTCTGTACTTTGTCTATTACTAAATTCCAACCCAGAAAAGCTCCCCAAAGCTGCAACCCCTAACATCTGACATTTGAACTCAGCTGCTTTAACTGATCTTTGGGCTAATTTAGAAGCATTGTGACTGGCTGTACAAAGTCCTTGGTCTCATGCCACGAGTTTTCAATTTTTCTTGTAATTCCTCAAATTTTCCCAGTTTCTTCAGAAACCTTAATAGTTTTCAGATTCCTTTTGAACCTGCAACTGATATCGCCAGATAGCTCATCTCTAGGGGAAAACATACAATTTGCACTTCTTCAGCCCTCAAAATGAAGTCAAATGTCCACTTTTTTCCCAGCATCTGAATTGCAGTAACTCTGCAGTGACAAGGCTCCACTATGACTCTCTCTTCACCTACTACACAGATACACCCAAATTTGACATTTTTTAAATGTCTGCAGTCATCAAGTATTTTTCCGTGCACATAGGATTATGCCAACAAAGATGGGATAGTAAGCAAGGGTAACAGGTTATCTAGAAGGAGATCTGCTTTCCATCCTGACATCTCCAGAAACATTCTGAGAGACTTTCAAAATATGTTTTGATAATACAGACTAACAAACCACCAAAAATGGCAGCTGTAATCTGGACTTAGCCACTCCATGCCTCCTTCTGTTCTCCTGCTACCAGGGAATGACCCATTTAAAAGTAATCTAGTGAAAATAAAACAAACACGGAATTGCACAATCCCACTCCTTCATACCACTGTGCACACCACTTCCACCCAGCTACTTCTTTCACTGTCAGAGACATGTAAAAGTGTGCACAGACCTGTCACGTGAAGCAACTGAGATGAGGGGAATCAGCCTTATTGACCTTACATTTTTCCCTACTAAAACAGGAGGAGAAACGCTTTAAGCACGATTCTGGTAGCATATTATTAGTTTCAAACGCATCAGGGAAGCGTTGCTTAGCTGTTAGTTTTCATTGTAAGGAAGTTAGAACAAGATACTAGCTGATCCATATGTGCTGTCACATACCCAGCAATACTGCTGAACACAAAGAAGCAGAAGAAAAGTATGTCAAATGCTTTTTACACATCAGAAGGCATGCCATGTGGAGTGAAAGCTGAAAAAATTTGAGATATGTTTAATCCATAAACTGGTTTTGTCTCTACTGGCAGCATACCTAAGGTTCTCTAATCCAGTAAGATCACTTTACACTTTTTAATGTACTTTCTTCATTACTTCCTGCAAATAACTTACAAAAACTATGTGAAACATTTTAAAAAATATCTTCTACTTAGTTCCTTATCAAGAAATCCATCAGTCTTCCAGTCCATTTTTCTGTGACACAAGGTCACAGCATGGGGGGGATTGCATTTTTACTTAAAATGTAAGTATTTAATTACTCTGAAACCACTTAGAAAATCTGCACAATCACTCAATAAAAATTAGAAGAAACACAAGTCAAATTAAAGGGATAACCATGAGACTCAAATCAAGAAAGTGAGTTCCAAATTTGCACCTTCCTCTACTGAACCCCAAAGTATCCTCTTCAGCAGACCAATCTTTGGTCCTGTCACAGTAAAAAGCATCTGTTGATTACAATGGATGGCAGAAGTCAAAGCATTACCCAATTCTCAGGTTACACACTCAGACATTTTTACAGCATAACTGAACTTCACTATATTTAAAAGATAAGCCACTCGTTTCCTCAGAAAACCTGTGAGATATGAATTCCTCCTAGCTTTTCTTCCTGAAGCATTTAAATCCACTTCTAAGATCATCAGAGGACAACCCTTTCTATAAACCTCTCTGAAGCTCTTAATTCCCTGCTCCCTCCCCAGAGAACTATTCCAACTCTTAAATAAGGAAAACAAAACAAATTCTTGCACTTCAGCGTCTCCTGGGCCACCTTTCCTGTTAAAGAAGCCATCTGACTGTGGAATGAGATGAACTTAAAAACATCCTCACTGGATTTACTAAATCAGAGTACTCCTGTCTCTTTCCCTTCCCTACCCAGACCAGTGTTCAACATGAATTATACAGCAGAAAGATTTTATGTGAAACACTTTCTCAATTTACATTTTTTTCTGTCATGCTCTGGCTCTAATGAACAGTCAACTAAAGCCAACCCCAAATTATTTCAACCCAAGGAGATGCAAACATACATAAATGGGTCTTTGATTTTTAAAAAGCTCTCATGTATAATGGCAAGTATTAAAAATATTTTCAGCCACTTAATAACAACATTCTTTTATACAAATGCAAACAGTTTTATTTCCCTGAGTACCAAAGATCCAAAGAGGGTACTTCTGCTGATCAGAACTTACCCCTTTTTCTGAAAGATTCAGTGTTGGCAAGTGCAAAGCTCTGGTGTGCGAAGATTTCCAGTCAACTGGCATCACGTTACCATAATTATCTGTCAAAGCATTCCAAATCCTGGACAGAGGAATAAAGGAACAAAAATGCAGACCTCGAAACAAGCAGCAACTGATCAGCAATAAGCATATTCCTAATGATCATATATCTTTATCAGTAACTATATTTTCCCCCTTAAATATTCATCTGCAAGTTACTGACAATATTTTTAGTGTTTTAAAGCTAAGAGAAAATGTTTTTTGATAAACATAATTTACTGCCCTTGTTAAACAACAATGTATGCACAGCAGTGAAACAAAACAATAAATGAAGTCACAGCTTCCATACTAATTATATAACAACACTCAAAACATTTTCTGGGGGTGGATGAGCCCTTCCTTCAATGAAATTTGAGCTGAGCTATAAATTCCCTTCCCAACGTTGTTTAGCAGAGGCTGAGTAGAAAATTCTGAGCCAAATCTTTTATTTTTTTTTCCTTTCCATTTATAACAGTATAATGACAATGCACAGATCAGACTAAAATTTTGGAAGAATTTTTTTTTCCCCAGAAGTACTCTTGCAGAGCTCACCCCACCACTCTTGTCCTCGGCCGGTCTTTACTGTTTCTTGAGTGTACATCCTCTCTGGCTGTACTGGAGGCTTGCCTATGCAGACTTACAGCTCAGTCTTTAACCACCGCAGTTCAGCAAGCAGGCTGCTTCCTCAAGTCCCCAACCCAGCCCTGCCTCCAGGCGCTGTGCTGTGGGTGGATGTTTGGAATGGTTGCCTACCTAAGGCTCAGAGTAAGTCAGAGGAAAGGCCGAGGCAGACACAGAAGGGCAGACAGATCCCCATCACTGCCCAGTATGATTCATGGTTCTTACCTCACTGTTTACACCACTGATCTAGTATTTTGCTAACAGGCACTTTTTTTTTTATTCTTCTCTTAGAACAAGACATACAATTTAGTTACCTTAAAGTAAGACTGCAGTATTTTTAATGAAGATAAGCTGACTGAACTTACTATAAAATAAGAAATACAAATACTAGTAAAATAATGCTAAAAACTGTACAGCAGCACAGATCAGAAAGGCTCTATCGCTCAGGAAAAAAACCCCAAACAATTATCGCAGTTGCAGCTGCGATTTTGTTCTTCGCCTGCTTTCTGCACTTTCCATGTTTAATTACAAACACTGAGGCAGTGGGCACTTTGCAAGAAGCTAAACAAATCCTAACCCCGGCCACTGCACTTCAGAACAAGTTGTTCTCGCTCCCTCGGCGGGGTAGGAAGCTCCGGGATGCTCACACGCTTCCCTAGCAGTCAGGGGGAGAAAGCCAGAGGGCTCCACGCCAAACCCGCGCCGCGGAGGCCGAACGTACCCTCTTGCCGAGGCCCGGCGGCTCCCAGCTCCAGCCCCGGGGGCGGGGAAAGGCTCCGTTCCGCAGCCCACAAGCCCTGCTGGGCTCGGCAAGGCCCAGGGGCAGCGCTCTCGCAGGGCAGGGCCGGTGGGCCGCGCTGTCCCCCCAGGCCGGGCCGGGCCCCGCTCCGCTCCCCTCCGCACCCCCCGGCCCGCACTCACTCGTCGTCCTGCAGCGCGCTCTGCTCCGTGAGCGGCCGCAGCGGAACGCGGCTCTCGCCGCCGCCGGCCCGGGCCTGCGGGGGCTCGAAGCAGAGGGACAGCTTCGCCCCTAGGTCCCCGCCGCCCCAGTCGCCCTTGTCGCGGGCGGCCTCGGGGCCGCTCCCCGCGGGGGGCTGGAATCCCGAGAAGTCCTGCCAATCG
>VYZT01053573.1:50986-95035 GCA_013400735.1 Pomatostomus ruficeps
CAGGAGCGGAAGGCGTAGAGTGGTTTGGGTTGGAAGGGAGCTTTAAAGATCACCCACTTCCAGCGCCTCTGCCATGGTAGGAGTATTTACAGTAGTTTAGTTGTAACCTGGTTTTCTTACTATTATTTATGCCTCCATTCAGTCACCTAGTACTTAAGAATCTAGGTTTTGGAGATACTTTGTTCTTACCAGCACTGTCACTCCTGTGCCCATCCTGTGCTAGCTTTGTATTGTGCCCTTACGCACAATAGCTTAGGATGGGCTTTTTTTATCCTGTATTTTTTTTTTTTTTTAGCCGCCATAAACTTTTGATATCCTAACATATGTAGCAGGAATTTTCTCTCCTTAACTTCCTGATTCGGTTTGAGCCTCCTTTAAGTTTCTTTTTGTACTTCCTACTTGATGTTTGGAAACACTGCAGATGGAAAATACACTCCTTGTTAAGCGTCTGCGTGCCACTGAGGTAAATTAAAGGATTTGCATCCTATCCTACTCAGGATTATGACAAGCTGACAAACCCTAGCGTAAACAGGCATTCCAAATATGATCCTTTCAGACATTGTAAGGCAGAGGAAGCCAGGACTACTTTTGAGTGTTAAACTGTGGATGTTCCATTGTTTTATACATTGGTGCAATGATGTTTTCTGTTTCATTCTGATAAAAACCCAAAATGCTTTTGAAGTTTGAAGATGCTCTTCTAGAACATGTAAGTCTTCCATAGCCTTAATCTTGGGAAGGAGCAATAATGCTGGAATACGTAACTAGAGAGGGAGAAGAAATTCAGTATATGGAAATGTAAAGGGATGCACATAAATACTGATCTATCCTAGTTAATGTAAATTATGGGCTTTGCAGTAACTACTGGCATTTTGTATTATTGCAGCTAGCTCTGCAAGAACACTGACTCAGCCATCAGTAGCTATCCAAAACAGTAAACACCATGCTAGATCCAGGGAGTACCACATGTGAACAACGTGCACATTTTCAGTCCCCTTACGCTTCATCTTTAAAGGATATACATGGAAGTACAAAGAATGGCAGGGTTGGCCATAAGGTATGGCACTGCTGCCAAAGAATCGTATCTTGGGATTCTTAAGAAAAAATGGAAACAAGATACAGGTCTCTAAATTAATGGGTGGCATATAAATACTGATCTACTGCTGCTTTGAATGCAGTGTCAGGGATATTAAATGAAACCATTAGAAGGGTAGGTTCAAAGGAAGGAGGCAGTTTTTCACAGAGCAAGTAGTTAAGCTGAAAATCACCTTGCCTCAGGATCTTACATACCAGAAACTTGGAGATCAAGTTCATTAACTCACTAGTTACTAGAAGAAAAAACCCATTATAGGCTAACAGATGATCTGTGACTCAGGAAGCCCATGAGGAGCAAATTCCGATTCCATACACTTTTTGTAGAAGCTCGCATTAGAGTGCTGTATTATTAATCATGGATTTCTGACAGGTAAGACTAGACCACATAAACTCCATAGCAGGGCAAAGCCCTAACTTTGCATTTAATTCATCTTTACTGAATGCTGGAACTATTTGGAATTCCACAAAGCTCTCTAATGTGAACATTCTTTAGTGTAATATGCAGAACTTTCTGTACCTGCAAACTCTTCTTTACCCACAGTGCATCCTGAACTGTTCTGATCTCAGGTCTGCATGACAATAATACAAATTTCTACTCACCATAATATCAAACTATAAACTAAGGTCTCGAACTTACCTCTACTCACCATAATATCAAACTATAAACTAACCTCTTCCAGTATATGGAAGTAATAAACACGAACATTTAAGAAAAGATGCATCCATAGGTTTAAAATTTTTTATTGTGCTGCCAAGAGCCAAATTACAAGAAACCGCCTTACAGTTAAAAAAGTAAACAAGCAATCTGCTGAACCGCAGTGCACTCCGAGTGCCACATATGCATCTATTTTTCAGAAAATTATATCTGCATTTCTCTTACAAGAGCACAACAGGAACCAAAGTAAAAGAGTGTAATGGATACAGCACATAGGATAAATCATATCTTTAAAATAATAATAATAATAAAATAATAATAATAAAAACATTTTACACCATGTCCTATATCCTGCTAATATTTTCAGAATATGGCCTTGATTGTAAAACAAGCAAGCATTTACAATTTCTGGATAAAGACTGCTTACTCTTATGCAAGGAATGGATGTTTTGTCTTGACAAAATCTCTGTAGTTACTGGACAGAAACATCTCTGTTTCATTATCAGATTGAGTACAAAACACTGGGGAGACTACATTTTTTCTTATTGGTGGTTGGAAACTGAAGTTATATAAGCAGAAAAAATGTTGACCCTTAATGATACACCTATTTTTTTCTTTGATGCAAACAGCTAGAACATCTTTTTGATATTCTAAAACAAAAAAAATTGTTAATCTTCAGATTAATAAATTAGGTCATTATAATAATAAATTAGGTTTTTTTTTTCAGTTTTAAAGTTCAGCAATCTCTGACCAAGTATTTACAACAATACTTGAGAGTTCCTTTACAAAAAAATACATTTTCTTTTCACATTAAGCATACTGGGTATCTGTGTCTCTTATGACAAGCATTTGTAAAAGAAAAAAGGCAATGCACAAATGGGTAATTAGTATAAAAGTGCCAAGACCTGTTTGGAAAGTTAACATTGTATTATACAGTCAGAGTTATAAATGAGGCAAGCTACAAAAACTTCCAGCTTAATGTGGACAATATTCCAGTAGTTGTTTCAAACAATTGTTTGAAAAAAAAAAAAAGAAAGAAAAAAAACCCCAACCAAAATCCAGGAGCTGATTGTGTTATTTTATGGAGTTGATTAGTGCTGCATGTATATTGTCATCAGTGTCTCTAGCCAATGCATTCATTAAAAAGCCTTTTTAAGGCTAAGCAGGAAAAGAAAAATAAGAAACACCCTGAAATGTAGCAAGTAGCAAGAGCAACGCTTACTGCTATAATCGTGCACGAACTGAACACACGCCAACACAAGAGTGCACACACACACACACACACACGCACAAACACTTTCAAATCAAATCAAATCAAATCAGATCAAATCAAATCAAATCAAATCAAACTGTAGGTAGAATGAGATGCTCTTTTCTTGTCTTTCCTAAACTCACAAGAGATTTAAGCATTGATATGGAATGCCTGTTATCTGTTTCTGCTCTGGGTAAAATCTCTCTCAGATAAAAATACATTCAACAAGAAAAAAAATAGAAAAAATATATACTGTATACATACTAGTTTATATATACAGTATATATACGTATAATGTATATACACATGCACGTATATATACATATGTATACCTACATGCATTTGTATATACATATATATACACAAACATACAAATACTTTTTGTTGTTTTTAGTATAATTATATTTACATAAATATTCCTATAATGCTAAAGTTTAAAGAAGCATGATCTCCTTTTTTTTCTGAGCTTCAAAAAAGGTGCTTGAGTAATATACAATTAAAATTAAGCAGCTTCCTAGCATGGAAGTAGTTTCTAAATCTGCATACCAGTAAATAAGAACATCAACAGGAAAAAAACAACAACCTTAAAACAGTCTCTTTTTTACTCTCTTGTATGCAAGAGCTTTGTCCAACAAAAATATTTTTCCTTCTCCTGTATGAACAACCAGAGATTGATATAAAATAACAAAACAAAACCACAACAGACAAAACAAACAAACAAAAGCCCCTGGAACTGCATGGTGTTCTTGACTTTTCATTCCTTCTTTCTCTCTTTCTCTCTTTCTCTCTTTCTTTCTTTCTTTCTTTCTTTCTTTCTTTCTTTCTTTCTTTCTTTCTTTCTTTCTTTCTTTCTTTCTTTCTTTCTTTCTTTCTTTCCTTCCTTCCTTCCTTCCTTCCATACTGCTGTCAAAAGATCCAGTGCTCATATCAGGAATTACTTAGGCCTCAGTCATTTGCTAACTCTGCTGAAGTCTGGCTAATCTAGCCAATCAGCTTTGAAGAAAACAAAAATAAAAACAAAAAGCAGCACAAGGTATAATTTTATACATCCTTAATAAACCCACCCTTTATTTTCTGCTATAATCTTTTCTTTGCTATTTCATTAACTACTGCAGCTTCTCATCATATAGAAAAATATTTGCAGCTACACCACACCTGTGATGTGACAAATTCTGTTCTAGGAGTATATCACTGTAGCAACAGCTGGAAAAAAAAATCAGACCTTCTCATGGTTTTTTTTCACCTGGGGTTAGGCTTTTGCTGCAACAGATGCAATTTCAGAGCAACAAGGAAAACCACTATCCTGCTGCTCGGCAGTATAATTTCTTCTCCAGCCAAGCATGACCAGCTTTTCTTCTCTGAAGCTTCCTTTTACCTCATTGCCTACCCCTAGCCCCTGATTCCCCTTCCCAAAAAACCTCTATAGCTATGTTACAAGCAAATACATCTTAACAAGTTTTAAAACTTTGGTTCTAAGAAAACACTTGGTCAGTTATCTCAAGGAAAAGTGGGAATGCTTTTTCTGGCACATTGCAGGAGTCAGAGCTCATCCCAGAAAGGTCTTAGAGCTGTACATGTAGTCACAAATCCAATACAATCCACTAAGCAAGTGCACAATTCTAGTTTTATTTTAATAGCAGACTCTTTCTCTCTCTCTCTCTCTTTCTTAAATCCTTGGTAAGGGTGCAATTCTTCAAACTGTTTGATAGAAATTATCTGCCTGTAGGTTGTTCTGTTTCTGCATGCTGTAAAATCCACTGTATCTTGAATCCGGGTCTGCAATTCTTAGCATCCTCTGAGAACTGTCCACCTGGACCATGGTACCTTTCTTGCAGTCCACATATACCAGTTGATTGTTTAGGCAAGAAGGCTGTTAAAACAGAAAGGAAATATTAAGTAAATCATACCGTTTTAGCATTCCACACATAATTTAAAAAGTCCTTTTGGTTCAAGTCCATAAACACAAAACAAAATCAAACTGGCAATGAAAGAGTTTGTACTTTTGCTAAAGTTGGCTTATGCCAGACAGTAATAGACCAACACTCTTTAGAGACACCATTTTTCATCTTCTGAATGGGGCTCTGGTATTCTCACATCCCAGGTGAGCTGGTTAAACTGTTCTCTATTAATTTAGCACCACGCAAAGGCTTAACCTGGTTGCCCCAGATGTGCAGCAGCTTTTTTCCCAGACATTTAACAGCCTCTTTATTGCTCAACATTTTCCACAATATTTTGGTCCTGGTTTCGTAAAAATGGGACAGCCTGGAAATAGACACAGCACCTTTGTTGGAGCTTTGTAGCACGACACTGGAATCCACTGCTTCTTCTGGTTGATGAGCAAGAGGACGATGATCAGTAAGAGCGCTATCGTGATGGGGATTGTCACCAAGGCAACAGAGCTGACAGATGCATCTTCACTGGGGTGAGGCCCACTGCCACTTCGGTATTCTCCCTGGAGATGGCTCATGTCTGCAGCACAAATGGGAGCACTTGTTGGTAATTATAAACGGGCCTTGGCCGTAAGGAAGAATGTAATTACGAAAGTCTCAGTCATACATCTTGTCACTCATATGAATTTGGACTTTCTCTCCTGCAATGCCACCCTATTTACATAGATTAGAACAACCAAAAGCTAGTATCTTGTAGAGGGACTATATTAGTTGGGAAAAGGCATCAAAAAGCGAGGAGATAGAAGGAAATCTAAAGCCCAGGAATGACCAAGTCTGACAATAACCTCTTAACTCAGTTATGTTTGCATAATCTTATCTGATCCTAACCAAATTCCCACTTGTAAAAAAGTCAGACTGTGTTTCCAGGCTGAGAAGAAGTTGGAAATCTTAGGATGAAAGTAATTTTTTCTTTTTTTTACTTTTAGAACTGGTAGGACAGTTACAATGTGTTCACTCTTTCAACTGTTGAGAGTGTATTACAATACCTGCAGTACTCAGCCTATGAAAACAGACAGCTGGCAGTCTACTAGACTGTAGCAAGTTTTGTGTGTACTTGCAAAGAATGGTAACTTTGAATGACATATACAAAATTCCCACACAGTTTGTAGTGTTTGTTTATAATCCCCAGGCAGGATAGTTGCAAGCCACATGCTAATGCCTGATAAATGAAAATGCTGTAATTACAAAAGCGTAAGCTTAGAACTTTGTAAAGCAGCTAAATTTCATGCATCCTTTCTCCAAACAATAGTATGCTATAAGATCATCCCCAGATTAAAAAAAATACATAGTTTAGGTTGTCCTTCAATTAGAAAAGGTTAACAAAGACTGTGGCACATAGTGTTTCCTCTATGCTGGAATAATATTACAGTGCAGTTTTAAACAAAAGATGCATTTACATCCTTAGACAACTTTATTAGCTGTGTGTCACAATACCTGAGGTGGTTTTTTGTCTAAGGTCTGACATTTGGCTATGATATACGTAGAGCTGTTGTACATGTTTTTCCATCTTTGTTTATCTATTCATGAGGATGTCAAATGGATCAAATGAAGGTCTATCAACTCCAATGGTCTGCTTTCTAGTTTTTGAATCAGAAAAAACACTGCAGAATCACTTCTGATTCATCATTTTGTCATATTCTTAATTTTATAGAACTCCATCATACCAACACAGATGTTTCTTCTATGTAGAACATGGAGTGATAATGAGACCAAAATGTATAAATATAATTTAATCGACTGACTCATCTTTACTCAAAGCAAAATGCATGTAAGAATTATGCACTGAAGAATATTATCAGATAACCACCTTTTCAAAGCATTAAAAAGATGCTACTGCTATAGAAAAAGTAGATGCATTAAAACATGGGGAATAAGCACAGTTCTAAGTTATCCCAGTTTATATCAGATCTGACCTCTGTGAATGTGGATTATATCATTTTCACTTGGTGTTGGCCAGTTTGGTACTTCTAGTTCAACATCTCGATGATTTGTCTTCTCAATGGGGATGTTGGTGGGTTCAGGTACATACATCTCTGTGAAATGAGAGGAATGTGTTTCACAAGTTACAGGCTGCTTAACTTCTCAGCGCTGCTCTTAATTCAGGAAATATACTTGCCCATCTGCAGTGCTTTGTCCTTTAAATTATTTTATTTGTTTCAGAATTTTCATCATTAGCCTGTGATTTTGTTTGAAAACTAATTCCATATTGTATATGGGATACATGTCTGTTGCCATTATCATAATGTGAATGGGACAAAGGGCTGGTGTGAACAAACTTGGTTTTGAAAATACCATTTCGGAATAAACGCTTTACTACAGGCTTGCTCCTCTGTGATACTCAACAAAAAAACAAAACCCCAAAATGAAGCGAAGGCTACATCTTCCCAACTGATATGTACACAGTCCCTACAGGTTTCTTTGCCTTGTTTTTTTTTTTGTAATCCTCAAAGCAGGAGAATTGCAGGAGGGGGTGCTGGGGAATCTCCCCAGTTGTCCTATCAGAAGTAGTAACTGGCTGACTGACTAAAGTGAGCAAACTTCTGCAGAAATATATCAGGACTCACATTAAAAACCAGTTTCAATTCTTATGCCCTTTGTGCCCATAGCTGGAAAGATTTCACATTGCTTTTAAGCCAAGTTAAAGTGATAAATAAAGCAATGTGATATTTGAAAAGTAACCAAGAGACTCAGAAAAGACAGAAATGTTAATCACTGTGACATAATCTGCAGAGATGTAAGGATATTAATTTTCCAACTTCATTAACATATTTCCATAGCCTTGTAAAAGGACAGAACAGGGGCAAGGAAGTAATTTTTCAGTTCATAGTTCCCAGAATAAGTGAAATTCAAACTATGTTTTTGCACAATGTGCCTATCTGTTAAGAATATTAATTTTCCTGAAGTCTAAAAGTCTGTTGCCTTTGTGATACTGTTCAAACATGGACTGACATTCAAAACCCAATTAAAAACCCGTATTATCAGCCTTAGGGAACCAGCATCACAATAAACTGGGTTGTCATATCACATTACCTGGACACATGGGACAACAGCTTCCCTCCACGTTGATGGGTTCAGCACAAGGCAGAGGTGGGCAGCTGACAGTGGAGCAGAGAGTCTGGCCCTGCAGGCAGTAGCAGTGTGTGCAGCTGTCGATGTCCCAGCGCTCCTCATCCGCGTACGTTTCCCCACTGAAGTGGCAGACCACTTTCTTTGGAACCGTATCTTCTGCAGAAGGAAAACAGGGCTGTGATCATGCAGTAACAGCCAATTACACACAAATTTGATTGCTTTCCTAAACACAAAAGTGGAACAATTGCCACAAAAAAATCCCAGCTGTAATTAAGAGATCCTCTCTTCATCATCCAGAAAATCTTTGTGAAAAAATAGTATTTTCTGCTTCTTTAGGAAGTACATAATTAGCCTGGGCTGCTTCTCCTCATTTTCTTAATGCAATAGTCTAGAGGATGGATGGTTAGGACATGAAAGGATGATATCAAAAGTGCTGTGAAAATTAAGAAAAATTCATTCTCTTTGACTCTTTGAGACTGCCAACTACTCATTTTCCTCCTTGTTGCCTAGTATATTCTATTAAGCTAAAAAAACCCCAAACCTCTAACTACCTAAATTTCTAACTACCAAAGCTCAAGAATGATGAACTCTGTTTAGAATACTTAAAAAAGCAGATTAGGCAGGATGCCAAGAAGGATGAAGCAGCTCTCAGGTGAAATAACTCGAAGTGTTTAGACTGTAACAATAGAACAGATTTGAACAGGATCTGATAATTCCCTGCAACTGCATCAATGGAAAACCCCAGGAAAAGAGCAATAACAGTACCTTTTTTCATGGTTTATATTATATAAATTGGAAATCGGTGTGATCTTTCTGCCTAGGCATTCAATACACCACTTTTTAATGTTGCATCCTTTTAGGATGCAAGCCTTTTAGGTGGTCTGCAGTAAACCTATTTCATTGGGAAGGCAATAATGAATTGCTTAGCCTAGGATGTTTTTTTGCTGCTGGAGCACTTTAAGGATAATCAAAATAAAACCACACAGCAGAAACTCCAAAAGCCAAGCAGTGCCTCATTTTCATCGTAGCTTCCTACTACCTTTGTTCGTCAGAGGCAAAAATTGTTCTTATGAAATCTGCTGATGACATGAGCTTGCACATTCAACATATGAAACAAGAGAATGAAATCACAAACTTCTTAAACTTTCAGATAAATACTGGTTTAACATTCACACAGATTACATCTTTAAGTATGCCAGTTGGACATATTTACCCTATATCAGCCTAATTATATATTTTGGCCATCAGTAAATGTTTTAATTAGTGACAACATAATAGAGTGATATAATATGGAATAACAAAGCTAGCAGTCAGCAAACCAGTCCAACAGATCTGGAGAGAGTAAATTCAAATACAAAAGAAGACCAGCAAGAAGTACTATTGTGAAAACATTAATGGAATTATCTAAAAAGTACACATGGTTCCAGAGATCCTTGGTATCTCATGGCTTTCATGGCTTTAAGTATGGCTCCCAACCTCTCAAAATAGAAGATTTTGTAAGTGAATGTGGTGTGGGCATGGGAAAGGAAGAGTGGGAGGAAAAGGTGGCTGCAAGCTGCAGAAAGCACATTAGGCTCTTCCCCAGATGATGGCATGTTGGCACACAGAGCCAGGAGGACCCTGTGCTAGTCAGGAAGGAGGTGTGTCTGCGGACAGGGCGAGGCACAGCCTGAGCACTGCTCTGCTGCCTCTTACCTATGGAGACCTAAAGATGAGCACTCTTGGCCCATTCAGATTTGCTCCCAAAATGTTACCTTGCTGCACTCAGGACACCTTCTTCAATTCAACAGCTGGTTTGTCTGGAAAAGTCCTTTAACTTCCTCAGGCTTTCCCAAATTTGTGAAGAACACATCACCATTTACTACAGTAAATATGTTTTAGAAGAATGAACAAAGGTAAAATCACAATTACAGTGTTGTACCTTTGAACCTCAAGAGGAATTTTTTAGGTCCTAATGGAGTTTTATCCTGTGAGTGTCTCTGAGTTCTGGTGTCCATCTCTGTGCAAGTATAAACAAGGATGAAAATGAAGGCCACAACACCAACAGGTGCTCAAGGACAGTGGAAACAAGACAGACTCACAGTAAGAAACCCACACACAAAAACACAATTCAGTGTCTAGCTCTACCTCCTTCTCTCAAATTTCTTCTAGCTGCACCAGAAAATCAGTTGCATCTGGTAAACAAACAGTCATTGCTCTGTTTTCTGCAGAAGACTAATCTTGTCTGTAATCAAATAGATATCCCTTTATCCTCTCTAAACTAGAAGGTTATCTTTCCAAATTAATCTTTCTTTGCATGAGAAAGATGAATGTTGAACACACAGGATGAATTTGAAGATTCAAACAACAAAGTATCCAAGACTGTAAGATTTTTAATTTGAGTCTATACAAACTGGATTCAGAAAGAAGCAGAATACAATAATGCAGTGCTAAAACCCTGCATAATTTTTGAAATTCCAATAAATGAAGAAGGCCTGTTTCCACAGAGTTTGCCAATACCCAAGGAAATGACTGAATCGCTATCCTTAGAGGTATTTAAAAGGTGTGTAGACACAGCATTTGGGGACATGATCTAGTGGTGGACTTGGCAGTGCAGGGTTAACAGTTGAACTCGTTGATCTTAGAGGTCTTTTCCAACCTAAATGATTCTATGATTCTAAACATTCTATCAAGTATTACATGAACATAGTAAGAAAGAATCTGTACAAAGATGTGCTTCACAGTTCTCAAAAATGAAGAGTAAACCAGTAAGAACCAGAAAAGATGAAAATTAAGTGCATGACCTGACTCCTCTTACATGCAAGAGTATATATCTAGTTCACAGAAACCATAAAAAAGTTTAGTTTCCATGAATTTCAGTTATTTAAACCACAAAACATTCTGACTACATAGGACAACATGGATTAATAAAATGTAGCATCATTGAAAATCTTTGTATCTGAGTGTTAATTAAAATCTGGTTTATGTATTTTGTATTGATGAGCAGTTGCTACTAAAATAAAACATTAAGCTTCCACAGCTCACACATTTAAGTATTTGCATTATTACACAACTATATAGCATTCAAAGTAAATTAATTAAAGACATATCTGTATGTTGTGTGTATATATTTCCAAACCTGCCATGAAAGAGATAGGCAACAAGGTTTTAAAGGCTTCATTTTTGTCGCTCATTGCACAAGTCTCCGTGGTGCTTCCTCTCCTCACCCATAGAGGAATTCTATGGGTGAATTCTTCACCCATAGAATTCTCCAGTCCAGTACTAGGGCTTGTGTTCTGACTCTAGTGGTTTGATTGCCCAACTGTTCATATACTCTATATTTTTTTAAATGTTAAAATGTTTTCTGGATTAAAATTATTTTATGGTTCAAAGCCACTGGAAGAAAAGTCTACAGAAAGACAGTTGTCAAAGAAACTTTAAATTGTCCCCCTTTTGTATGCAAACCATGAGAAGAAATGGTAATAGAGTAACATCATACTTTCCCCTCAGAACGTCCTCATCAGGAATCTAAGTAGGGTTCCAAAGGCAACTGAAACTTGAATACTTTGTAACTTTTTCAGGCATTCTTTCATAGAATTCCTTGTACATCATATAAAACTGTATCAACTGTTATTAAAGCTATTCTATCTGCAATGATCTAAAGATTTCAAGAGTTGTATCAATGTCTGAGCATACTTCACAATCTTTGACATCTTTCTGACGAAGAACTGTTTTGTTTATAGATGGGAAAGTTGACTCACATGTTCAATTAAATATTTAAAGCCCATCAATGTTATTATACTCCTTACTGTTCTTTTTTACTGTATCTCCCCCTACTACTTTTGCAAAATGAAGGTAAGTAAGCTTTGAATGCTTTCCAACAATGCTACAAAGACTTAAATTATACAATATTTCTCTATCACCAGCTTCCATTCTACAGCCTTTGTACTTACTGTGAACTCACAAAAGAAGTCATCTGTACATAAATACTCCTATTCAACATACAGTGGAAAAGTGATCAGTAATCTCAAATTTTGCTACTTTAAAAATACCTCGCAATTTTCACTGTCTACAGCATCCACCATTTACTTCAACTCCAAATTCAACAGCAGTGAATGGCCCTAATTCTTTATGCATTTTCAGTATTTAAAAAAATATATATATTCCCTAGTTTTATCTCAAAGATATTATTATTAATATCTTCCATTTTTTCCTGTATTTTAATTTAGATGTCTTATTAATAGTTCTCCATTCTGTGAAATTTCAGAATTCTTCAGCTTATCTTCTGCAGTCATAATGAATGTTTTCCTCATATTATCACATAAATCTTGACATAACGTGTTACCTGGCAGATCTTCCTTTAGATAATTTTTTTGTAATGTCTTCATCTAATAAAGTGTCTTAACAAGATTCCAGGAGGATGGCCTCAGGAGTTTGTAGGCAAATTACATGTATATCTGTGTGCTTCTACCTAAAAACCCACAAATCATGATCCTCAAAGCTTCCTATGCAGATTTCACTCTCCAGTTCGACTGGTGGCATAGACTGCATCTCACTGAACAGGGAAAGCATTTCAGTTTGGAAATAAAACTTCTGTCATATTCCCAAGAAGGGAACAGCAAGTTAACAACTATTTTTATTCACTCACCAATACAGTAAGGACAACACTGTCCCTTTCTCAAAACAGGTCTCTCACAGGATACCGGCGGGCAAGACTCAGAGTAGCATCTGATCACACCATCCATGCAAATGCAGCTTGTGCAGACATTGGGCTTCCAGGACTCAGCTGTCAGAAAAATGTCTCCTTCATCGTTTTTGCAATAACTGGGCATGCTCTCATTGCTTGATGGGGAGGGCTGAAGAGTCTCATCTGTAAATATAAACAGACTAGGTTATTTAACTTACAGTGACTAACTTCTCTCATAGCTCCTTAACAGAGGGTTCAGTCTTGAAGAACACAATGGAATTGTTACACATTGGCTCACTACTTCAGAAGAACTAGAAGGACAGAGCCTTGTGCCTCTTCAGTCCTTACATGACATTAAGACTGCATTATATTCTCTAGCATAATGCTTATTGAGATCTTTATTGAGTTAATTCAAAAAAAAAAAAAAAAAAAAAAAAAAAAGAGAAAGCAAGAAAAAACAGAAAAAAAGAGAAAAAAAACTTGAAAAAAGGACAGCAAAGTGAAAAATAATCACCATCAGAAGCAGCCCCTCAGAAAGTAACTTTGAATGCTTTGAATTGCATGGTATATAGGAATTCATCTCAAACAAGAGAGATTAAATTTTAAATGTAAAACCTGAATCCCAACTTCTACCATGTCAGCCCAAGTACTTGAATGATGCAAAGTGAAAAGCTATTATGCTGCTGTCACCTTCACTAATGGACTTAGATGAGCTAATTACAAACTGTTGAGAAACAAATGGAACTTGATTGTGCTTCAGACTGATGCCAATGGTTTGCTTTAACTCTCTTGCCTGTCCATGGGGGAGACATATTCCTGCAATGAAGCTGTACCTTAGCAGACATTATGGGTCAAGAAACAGGACTGTATGTGCAGAGAAAATATAAGAAATGGAGAAGAAAAGAAAGGATTCCTAACAGCACTGAGATCAGGTTCTCAATCTAACTGCATTAAGCTATGAGACTAAGCTTATTATATAGTCAGTGAGGAAAGATCAGCTCCTCCAAAACAGTATTTTCAAGAAAGCAAATGTTCATTATTAATAATGAAAAAAAGTAAGTCAGAAGAACTGGATACCTTGTTTACTGAAAATATTTTGTCAGAAAAAAGCCCACATCCAAACCCAAACAAGTACCCTGTAGCAAAACCTAATGGCAAAACCTAACTTCTATTTTTTCCTAAAGTAAAGTTTTTAATTTTGGTTTTAATAAAGACATATTTTCTTAGTGAGTTTACACGCAATTCACAGGTTTGTACTACATTTTCACTGCAATAAACTCCCCCATTTGCTATGTAAAATAGGAATTTATGTTAATTTATAATTGAATATCTTTCCTAGGGGGAAAGCAAATCCTGTTATCTTCTTGACATTGTGAGGCAGTCTAGGAGGAGTCTGGCACACCTGCCAGACTGGAATGCTTTGATATTACTCAGCTGCCTTCAAATCACTCTCAGAATGATACCATGTGAATGTAAAAGCAAACAGAAGTATTTTTGCCAAATAGACAAGATAGTAATAAAAAGGTTCATAGAAACCAAGGCACATAGAAAAAACAAGAAACAAGCCTGTATCTACCTAACACTGACTTCTTTAGAAGTTTTTCTAATCCTGCATGTCTCCATAAACAAGTGCATATTTTATAAACTTTCCAAGGATTCTGTTTCTCACACAGCCCCCACATCATTAGACTGCCTTCAAAGATTTTCAAAGTTCAGGGCCACTACTCCCCTTTACACATAAGATCTCTCTTGCAAACAGTCAAGTTTTGCATTTGAATTAGAGGACTGAAGGCTGTCACTCGCAGCTGCTGAAGAAGAACAAAGGCACCACAACAACCACCTGAGCACACACTGAAGTATTCTCACACTGAAACATCAGACATTCTCAGATCAAGGAAGGGCTCTGATGAAAGCTGGAAGTCAGCACATACCTGGGCACTGCGGACAGCAAGAGTCCTGTGTGCGGGTGGGGTTTTGACAAAGCAGAGGTGGACAAACTTCAGTCTCACACAGGACACGTCCAGTGTGGCATGTGCATTGTGTGCAAGAATCTATGTTCCATGTCTCTCCTTCTACAAAGTATTCCCCACCAGGAGCATGACAGATTGATGGACTGGTGAGCTCTGGCTTTTGCATGATTATTTCATCTGGGAAAAACAGAATTGGAAGACAGGCAAAATCAACTGTGAATCTTGTAATTAACAACTGTACACAAGATGAAGGCTTTCTGTTATTATTGAAAATACATATATAAATTATTCTTAATGAAGCTCTTTTGACTTTATTGCACCTGCATCTCATGAAAAATGGGAAATATAAAAACAAGAAGCTATTTGAGAATCAGTCTGAATAAAGACTAGTTAATTTAAATCAGAGATAACTTTAAGCATTCTTGTCATTTCAGAAAAATTAAACTAACTTGTGATTTAGGAATTACAAGAGACAATTGTCATTTTCTGAAAAATTCTAATGATCAGTCAGTTTCTTAACTCCTAAATATTAAATTCAGTTACAGTTCCTGAAAGGATGGATAAGTATGCTTCTCCTCTGGGATTTAGGAAGTTCAGGTACAAATTAAGTTTCCCAACAGATATATGTCTATATCATCTGTATCATTTGATGCTACATTAAAAAAACAATGAAACAACTCTTTTCAAAACCCCAAAGAAACAAAACCCTAACCCACCAGAAAAGAAAAACACAGAATTCCCCACTCAGCCCCCTCAAAACGTATAGGTATATAACATCAGCGGAATGCTTCATCACTGTTCCATTTAAAAAAAAAATAAATCTGCCATCTTTGAAAAAAAAAACCACCACCTTGATCCAAGGAAATGCTACAGTGTGTAGATTCATTCTTCCAGTAATTATATCTCACTAAATGAACCGTATCTCCTTTTAAATGAACTGTACCTCCTTTTCAAACAATTAATTACATCACCTCTACAGCCCTGGCTAAAAGATTCACCCCGGCAGTTTAGACAACAAATGTGACCTCTTTCATGTTAAGGAAGGACCTGAAACTGTTTCCCCTGTTCAGCATGAGTGTCCTCTAGCCTCTGGGGTATTAAAAACACCTCTTGGTGTTTTAAAAGAAAAAAAGAAAACTATCTGGTATCTTGAGTGTTTAAGCACTTACCATCAAGAAAAGGTTATGCCATCATCCTCAGCCTGCTGAAAATCCTTTGAAGCCTATCCCACTCTAGGGGCAATAAGGGCAACAATAGTGGCCTGCTTACCATGCTGGTTGTTTTGGACCTGGAATGAGCTTTTTTCCATGCACTGTGTATATACCAAGATGTCTCACACAGCATGTCTTACTCAGCTGGAAAAGCCATGAGCTTGAAAGCTACAAGCTACAAAGTGAAGCGTCAGGCTTTTAAGTGATGTCTTTCAGCCTGAATCCAACCCATTTAACATTAGACAGCTAAGGTAGGTGCCTCTGTTAAGAACTGAACTGCCTCAGGTTTTCTATGCTATGAATAGAGGAGAAGAAAAAAGTGACTTCCTGCTAACTATGCTACGTTTCTAAACCACTTTCTGAAGGTCCCTCTCTCCTATGTCATTATATACATGCCTAATGTGAACACTATCCTAACCCAAATATTTTGGTTAAGGAGAGAAAAATGAAGTGTACAGCAGCTCCTCTAGTCATTCAGGCAGGCCAAGGCTCACAAAGTGCTTATGACTTCTCTTTATGTTTCTAGCACTGCTGTTCCTGTCTGGAGAATGGCGTTTGTGCCCTTTGCTCTATGCCACTGCCACGCTGAAGAAATGCCACTCATTTGTTTGTTTTCATTTCTGGAGAATGATAGTAGAACTCAAGGAAGCTGACTCTGGCTGATCTTACTCTATTCACAAAGTGCCTGTGTTTTTCTTTCAGGAAATTATTTTATCTTTCACCTATTTGCTTACATTATGCTTTTCCAATTGCTTACATTTATGAACCATGTATGTGATTCAGCAGCATTTAACTGAAATGAGGTTGCTAGTCTGCTGCCTTGTCACTGTTAGATTTTAATTTCAGCTGGAACAATATATTGCATGTTATGCAATGGAATCCTAACTCACCATGGCAAAGGCAATACTGATTTTTTTCTGGAAATTTTTTGAGTTATCTCCTTTGCATTTAGTTCTCTGCAAACTCACAGGCCTGTTTTGCTACAGCTCATTACTGTTCCTGATCAAAAAAGCACAACCAGATAGTGCTCTGTATATTGCCTACTGCTCCCTTAGCAGCATTGATAATGATGTATCACTGCATCTGAAGTGCCTGAAGAAACAGCTGGTCAAACAAATACACACTTTCTGCATAGCATGGTTCTGTGAAACACTAGCAATTAATGGCTTTTTAAATTTTACAGGACACCTGGAGATTTTCACAAGCATTGTGACAATCCATATAAACCTCTTAATATGCAGAAACATGGTTATAAGGAATGTTTTAGCATTCAAGGTATCTCTTGCTCTGCTGGAAACTAACTAAATATGGAATTGAATGTAACCACACTTTCTTTTCAGTCTGCAAAATGATCTCTGAGAGCTGCCACTTCCCTGTTGATAGGTTAACAGTGCAATTGCGAACCCCGTACACTAGGCCTGCTAATTACTTCAAGATCCTTATGGCAGATACATTTGAGTGATGTGCTCACAGTCTCACAATTCCAAACTGCATTCCTATCTACTTAAAGCCATGATATTTAACATCATTGGTGGGGAATCAGTGTGTTGCAAAATAAAATCAGAATTACATTTCAAACAAACAGAAGACCTCAGTCGGGAAAATCCCCCAACACTGAGACTAATTTGGCCATATTAATTTGTATATGCCATCTTTTAAATGCTGTGTCTACCCTAGCATTGTAAGAGTTTACACCAAATATGACTTTGCTAACACACAAGCTAGATGACCAGCGTCTTGAAAGCAGGATTGATGGCAGACAGAGAAACCCATGCAGACCCTCTCTCTCAAAGGAATGGACACTGCTGGCTAAGCAACTGCTCTTTTATAAAAGAGACCAGCATTGCTGGTGCTCAGAATCAAATGCTGATCTCATCCACAAGAAATGCATAGTGTGGGATAAAAGGTCCTGCTAACTTCATATTGATCTTTCTTCTACAAACTGAACATTAGGCTTGTGAATGAATTTACCCAAACTCATTCTCCATACACAAAGTAACTTGCTGCTGGTCAGCTGCAAGACCAAAACTAACATTACGCGTATTTGAATGCTCCGAGGTGTTCTGGATTTATTTAGTAAATCAAGATGCATGAGTATACTGACAGTAGAATGAAATCAGGGATTAGTCTTGGGGACCTAACAATAGAATAGCTGGAATTGGAACAACCACCATACATTTTAAATTTTGAATCTTGTTGGTTTATTTAAGGCAAGACTGACATGTTAACCTGCTCCCCCCATCCATATGAAGTAAACCATCCCCTACAATACTACAGAAATCATTGTGAAAAGGCTGAGAGACAGACCCTTCGGAATCTTGCATTTTTTTGGGGACTTAAATTTTTCAAGTTACCACAAGTTGTGAACTGGATTGGAGATCACCCTTTGTCTAAGCAGTCTAAAGAGATCAATTATCTTAGGTCACAGGGAGGATGTGCTCTTCTCTGTCATTTTCAGAAAGAGGATCTGGCTGCTTATTTTGCCCCTAGGATTTCCTGTTCTTTACAAAGAAACAATTATGAAACAGTTCATAATTGCTTATATCCTGCCAGTACTGTCTTAATGTTCTGCTATTTATAGAAATTTCATGAGCCTCATTGTTCTTACTCCTAACATAAGCTCCAATAAAGTCATAGACAATACCACTGTATTACAAATTAAACTATTTAGCACATAAAATACTGTAAGAATAATTCTGAAAACAGAGGGCATTTATCTTACACTCTACCCATATTTTTTCATGGATATTTTTCACATTAACATTATTAAAATTGTATTGGAATGCAACATGTTCTGTACTTGGCCTTCCCACTGAAAGTATTGAAATAATCTACTGCTGGTGGCATAGGAGCCTTCCCTCAGAACACAGAATCATAATGTTCAACTACTTAAGACATCTGTTTGTGTACATCTTTGAGGGGTTGTAAAACATACATCAGGAGATACATTTTAGTAAAACTCCACTTTAAAATCAAAAATCAAAATGTAATGGCTTATTACAATACTTGCTATTATAGGTAACAGCCTAGAAACTTTTACTAGTTTAAAGATTCCAATGTGACGAAGGTTAACATGTTAGGACCCACAACATGCATATGCTTTAAATATTTAAGTTCCCATTTTCCACAGCTGAGAACTTAATGACAGCAACTCATCACATTACATTTGGGCATAGAAACCTTCATCGATGCCTACCACTGGAGTATGCATGCAATTATTTTCATGTGTTAAGAAACGGAACACAGGTGAAATGAAACTTGATTACAAAACGTGTAGAAGAAATCATGTGTTACCTGGACACGATGGACAACACTGCCCCGGATGTATGGTGGGGTTGCCACAATTGGGAACGGGGCAGGTGATCAAGGCACACATTTCCCGTCCGTTGTGACAGTAACATTCCCTGCAGCCATCGTGCCAGCTCTCCTCGTTCTCATGCCGGCGCCCATCCATGGACAGGCAAGAGCCTGTTTTCACAGGAGGCATAAGAGAAGCTGTTGCCTCTGCAAAAATTCAAAGAAAATTGAGGTGTCCTGATAAGCATCTGTTGCTTAGGGAGAAACACCAACTTCATGTCTGGATTGCATTTATTTTTAAAGCACATATAAGACCAAACGAATAATAGTTCTATCATTTACACTTAGAAATAAGGTAACAACACACAGGAAACAACTAAAAGGTATACTGAAGGGGACAATAAGATGTAGTAAAATGTATTTCCCTAGAAAATATAATCACTTCCTTCTGTTGAACCGATACTTCTTTTAATCAACCAGAAATGCAGTACTGTCTAAATAATTTAAGAAAAAAGAAGAAACGCAATGGAGGGAAATAGCAGAAAGCATGAAGCATATTTTAAATGAAATATTTAAACACCATAGGACATTAGACTATCTATAATGTATCTTATAGCAAGTAGAATATAAAAACATTTAAATGAGCTATGGATGGCCTTACAAATGATAAAAAATTGCAATCAGGTGCTAACAGGGTAATGGTAGATACTGGAAATATTACATAAAGTACTTCCTGTGAGAAATTATTTGTTTATATTACTATGATAAATGAGATATTTGGAAAAGAATGATGAGAATTTCATCTCTCATTTCTTTTAGCTTTTACTGGGATGAGAATACAGTAGCTTAGACAGTGACATTACTTGCACTCTGTCAGAACACACAAGCAGTTGGTCTAGGGAGGATAAAGTTTCATTTGTATCTTAAGGGGTACTTAAGAGCTGCAGGATTCAGCCTCAATATATTCTTTGTTAATCAGCAGAGTGAATTTAGAGCCAAACACTCCCTGATCCACATCACTATTATGATGAAGGATGTAGGATCAGTTAGTCAGTGAACTGACTTGTTTTCAGTGGTATGTCAACCATGTTCTGCTGACACACATATATATACATAAGGTGATTTGTACTAAGTTCTTAATTTCATTTTCTTTTAAAAAAGGATCACGTATGAGAAGTAGTAATGTTTACATGTAATTTTAATAAATGTTCAGGTTTTTTTGCTTGTTTGTTTTTTGGTTGGTTGGGGTAGTTTTTGGTTTGCTTTCCTTTTTTTTTTTTGGCACATAGCATGTAGGTCAGCACTTCTTCAGCTGTGGCAGAGCTATCAAAGATGATCTTGCAAGCAGATGGTACAAAGTTAGTTTGGGGCATGTTATCAGAATAGAAAGCCAATACATGGAAGTTACATTAGTACACCATTTTGTGAACTAAAAAGAAATGCTGCATAAGGATAAAATACTTCTTAGAACTGACTTAATCCTGTTGGATGAACAGAAATACTATGAAAAAAATTTAAATTCAGTTACTACACTGTCATACTTTAGTATCAGAGTATTTAGATTATGATTTGAATTAACATCACTGGAATATTGCTCTATATTAAAATGATTATTGACACTCAGAAGTCCTAGATAGTAAGACTTCATTTATTTAGGAAGGAAAAAGGGTATCTGAAGCAATCAGACATTTTTTCCTGAAATATTCTAAAGTACATTCCAAAATTTGGAGAAACATACGTAAATAGCTATTCAAAATTAAATTCACAAACTGACATTGTAATTAAAAATTAAAAATTGAAAACAATTAGTACAAAAGCTAATACTTGAAAAAATCTAATACATAAATACAAAAAAGGAATACTTGGCTAACTAGAAGCATGGTTGAATCTGAGATATAGTAGTTCACAAGGAAAAGAAGTCTGTAATGTGATGCCACTGCAGAAAAAGCGAGTTCAATATAAGATACAAGTACAGCAGCACTGTAAATTTAAATACAGCACTACTACCTCTACTAGTCTGAAGATTTTACTATGGCTAAAGTACAATATCAAATTTTTGAACAGCAATGAGAAACCACGGTAACTGGGTTTGTTTGACTTAGAAACCCATTTCCCACCCAAAAAATGTTTATGAATCTCCAGTTGCAATCCCTTAAATATTGCAAGAATTCTAGAGAGAACACTGCTTAGCTGCTCCATACGTCTGCTAAACACAGGACAAGAAGTAACCAGTTCAATGTGTAGAAAGGGAGACAAATTGTAGAAAATTTATTTTAAAACGTCATATGTTTATAATCACAGGAAAACACTATTTTAGGAAGGTTTGTTTTTTTTCCTCTTTCTGTTTTTTTCTGGTTTTTTATATTATTTGAAAGTAGAGATTCTTAATAAATTAAATCTTAGACAAACATCTGTCAAGGATTATCCAGATACACTATTTTACGCAAGGGCAAAGAAGTGGACTCTCAGTTTTTCAGAGTACTACTCCAGCCTGTACTTCTAGTTGGTTCTACTTCTATTAATCCTAGCACAAGCTATTTCTGGCAGAAGCAATTTAGAAAGTGGAGCTAATTAACAGGCAGGGGATTTACCCATCCCCTCCTCTTACTTAGGGATTCTGGGTCAAAATTTTAACAAGGACTCACATTTTCCCCAGAACATACTGGTGATTGTTCTAATCATTCTTTGACAAGCTGCTAATGAAGTGATGTTGAAGTGATACGCTCATGGCTTGGTATCTTTATGATCATGGCAACAATAAATGCTACTTAGAGAGGGATCAAGTTAATTTCACTAAATAATTGTGCATGTTTTAAAATCCGTACTTGTTAGGGAAAACACTTAGAAGTCTGCATACACATAATTAGTGACCAAAGTTTATAGTCTGGGAGGCAATTATGGTACATCTAAGGGAACATTTTGTGTATATTTAGTCACAGCATTACGACAATCAGGGAAAGTGTTCTGATTGTGAACATGGAGACAAACGAGAAGCTGAGTGATAAGAATTATCTCAATGGGACACCATTCAACAGCTACCCTTTCTTATTTAACTTTTAAAATTTTAATTTCTAGTAAAAGTCATATATTGTAGCTTATGTCAGTGAAATCTCTGCTTCTCACCTCTGTGAAATATGTTTATAACATTGCACCTTTTATTTTGCTAGAAGTCTGAAAGTTTCTTAAACTGCAGTGTATTATGTTATGTAGAGTAAAGATAATGTTGGATATTTTTGATTCGTATGATTGCATGTTTGCCTTCAGCTACAGGAGAGTGACTTCAGGAACTACACTTTCTTCCAGTGCTATGTTGCCATAGCTTATCCTATTACATTTTATAATTTTTTTAAAATGCAGAAGAAATAGTGAAAAGTTAAGAATAGAGGCATTACACAAAGCAATAGCAAAGTAATCAAACTTACTGGATTATAGCTAGAAATCAAAACACACAACTAAGAATCAAAGAAAGTAAGCATGAAAGAGCAGCTAGGATCAGAGGGACATTGAGTAAAACCAAAAAGTTATTAAATGCCACACAGGGAGATAGGCAATGAAGGAAGCCTAATACCCAGACTAATACAAAACACAATCTGAAAATATTGTAAAAAAGAGACATGCTAAAAGCAGCACAAGTATAAGGCAGACAACAAATGAACATTTGATCTCAATATCCACCTTGAACTCGATGGTTACAGGTTTGGAATGTGGGATGTGTGAAATTTTTAGCTTAACAATACCAAGTCCTTTCTCCTGGGTAACTGTTCTCTCTACTCATTGTTCAGTAAGATTGCCTGAAAAGCATCCAAGAAACAGGACTCCAATTTTAGGTAGTATACTGGACATCTATCAAATCCAACACTTGTTTGTAAAGATAAGACAATGGTGAAGAAGCCAAGATGAACATCACTACTGAAAAAAATGTGCTCAACTAGCTTATTATAAGTAGTTCCTTATTAAGAGCCTGATCCAATTTTTATTAATGGTAAGAAAACTTTTTGTGACTTTGTAGTGGGAGATGAAAGCAGAGCTGGAGCTTTCTGTTGAAGCCAAGATGAACAGATAATAACAAATACTAGCAAAACAATACATTCCTTTGAACAATGTTGAACCGGCTCCCCCCCAATTACCATATTTCAATTTGAACATATTCTGTGCAATAGTGCTTTTCTTTTACTCTGGTTTCCACCTGCTTTGAAAACAAATTGAAGTCAGAGGTGGTAATGCACTGGCACGTACCTCTGCACTTGCAGATAACACAGCCGTGACTGTTCTGCTGGAAGCCCAATGGACAGATTTTACCACAAGGCAGGTTGGGGCACTTCTTACACCGACAGATTTCACAGCCATGCTTGTTCTTCCTAGATGACCAAAATAATTTGTAAAAGGTCAGCAAGTCACTTTAAATATCTACATCTTTAAAGCAAGAGCATCCCCCCTAAGGAAGTGACTGATAAGCGAAGAAAATTGTTGTTAACTGTCTCCCTTAGATTCAGTGCTTTTATGGGTTGTACAAGCCTGCATCCCTGGCGTGTGCTCCCTCCACTCAGTGGATCCTATGCTGAATATTTCCCTGTCTTTTTCTTCAGAAAGGCAGACAATACTATTCAAACTTTAGGCACAGATGTACTAAACAAAGAAAAGACATGGGAAGTTATAGAACATGATCTAGGAAGATGGAGGAGAAATAAATTATGTAAATGTCTAGAAAGCCCGGCTTCAAGTAGTAGAAAACTTCATTAAACTTTTAGTTAAAAGACTGAGAATAACAAATTGTCATACAGCAGAGTGGAGAATGAAAGACTTTCTGTCTTCCTATCCCATCAAAAGGAATGCTTCTTTCTATTAATGTGTATAGCTTGCAAACAGTGAGCTTTGTTTAGCAGATTTTTTCAGACAATTATGAAACGGTTTTGTTTGCTTTAAAGATGCACAAACGCAGTGTTTCCAATTACTAACTTTCCACAGTCTTAAAAAAACCCCCACAAATATGATGATTACTCCTCAGTGTACTAAGAGGACACACCACAGTAAAGATGGCTATTAAAAAACTTGCAACATTTATGAACCGGGGTCACAGAACTCTAAAATGAACCAGAAATTTAAGGAGTATTACTATCAAACACTAGGAGTTGCAAATCTAGTAAATTTCATTGAAAATCCTAAAAAAAAAAATTACATATGACTGTTATCTGGAGATCTGCTCTCATGAGGTAGAAATTAAACTACTTTGAAAAGCAGGTGGAATGAACATGGAATGCACCCATAAAAAATAAAATGTACTAGTAAAATATATGTGTATATATATATATGCCACCAGAACTAATTACTAAGAAACTTTTGCGAAAAAAAAAACTGCTCAGTTTTCATCACCTGTTCAACAATTGGATAAATACCACAAATATTTACTTCTATGGAGAAAGAAGTACACCACAAATACAGATTTTGAACTCATTTACAAAATTGTAGATAAGATATAATACTACTCTTCAAAAATCCTGTAATTACCAGAAATGTCTCACTAAAACTCATCTGCTATCATATCAACATTAAAGGAAACTTGAAATATTAGATAATAATTTGAACAAAATAAATGGGCAATAAAATGAAAGGTTATCAAAGCATGCCAACAGAATTTCAAAAAGCTACATGCAAGAGAAATTACTTGTAAGTAGTTTTCTCATCTTGTTTGTCAAATTCTTCAAAAAAATTTAAGCACTGCTTTGCTTTCATAATCTGCTGTTTTTTGAGCTGCTGTTTCTAAATCTGTTGATCAAAATCCATTTTGAAGAATACTGCACTCTCACACCCATAATGACATTTCTATTTTCCTGCACTTCCCCCTGCTTTGCCACAAAGCAAACACAAATCCGCCTGGATTTTTGGGTATTTTCGGTACACACAGGGATTGCAGTAAATGTTCTTTCAGAATGAGAATACGTACAAGTATCCAAAGGGACAGTACTTGTCACATACAATGGGTTTGCACTTCTTAGGCCGCGGCCGGCACTGACAGATCTCACAGTTGTGGGCATCCGTCTGGAAGCCGAAGGAACAGTCCAAGGAACAGCCCGAAATGAGGCCGGTGCACAGCTCCTCCCCTGCAAAGGACACACGCAGCTCGTCACAATATGGAAACTTTTTATATCAAACACATCCTCAGCAGACTAAACCTTCTGCTCCCCTTTACTTTGCAACTTTCTTAATACTGCTAGCCCTTACCTTCACACTGTTCTATTTTAAAATATTTTACAGAATTCTCCAGTAATGGCCCAAACTTTAGGAGGAGACAATTCAGGATTCTTCAGTTCCCGTCAGCAACTTGGGGAGCACCACCTGGTACCACACATGCTTTTATGAACATTTGCACAGCCAATGGAGTCCAACATCCATGACTCCATTGGCCTTTAATAATACATCTAAAATAATACATACTTGCCACACATTATACGGGTTTAACAGGCTTTTGTTCAATACAGAGCATCTCTATTTCTCCTCTACTTATTTTAAATAGAACTGAAAGGAT
This sequence comes from Pomatostomus ruficeps, assembly GCA_013400735.1. Taxonomy (NCBI): domain Eukaryota; kingdom Metazoa; phylum Chordata; class Aves; order Passeriformes; family Timaliidae; genus Pomatostomus; species Pomatostomus ruficeps. The sequence goes on from VYZT01053573.1 coordinate 76,671, forward strand.
GGGATATATTATAAACTTTTATTCTTTATGCTGTTTGCTGTCAACTATTTCGTGATTAAGACCTGCTTTTAAAAATTTAACTGTGATACCCTAAGATGTGATCTAAACTTAGAGATGCTAGACTAAAAGATCTGTCTCTTGAAGGCCAGTACCAAGCTTCATCTGCCTCTTGTGGCATAAGGAAGATGCTGAACTGTTGGCATCTCTATTTTTCTGGTACAGAGATAAATAACGGTCATTACATTCACTCTCATTGCAATTTACTATTTTGAGATTGATCAATTTCTTTTTGCTTTTCTTGAAAGAAGAAATGCCAGAAAGACCACTCTTAACATATTGTGGAATACAAAGTTCTTTTATTGGTGGCAGAGGTGAGAGGAAACAGAAAACTATGGGGTTTTTTTGCACTAAGGATACAAAACACAAGGGAAAGAAGTGACCATTATTAAAATAGCCAAAATGAGATCAAAATAGAAATAGAGGGAAATATCACTAAGATTCTTCAATAGAAGAATATGATGGGTGATATCCAAAGGCCTGACTTTCAAAGTGATATTTAAGGATGGCTGATCTCTAGCTGAAACATCCACACCACTACAAAGTATTGGTTGTACAGAGGCCAGCTGAAGAGTGTTCTTCCAGATGTGCTCCTCATTCAAATCCTGGAGACCACTTTCCTTTAGGAGGATGAACATTTCGGGATATGGTTTTTTTCAAAGGAAATCTGTAGGAGTCTGTGCACCCCCACTGCCAGAGCGATGGAGGGTGCTCTGGGGAGATCAGCCCTATTGTAACCAGTGCTCTCCTGCAAGGGCAAAGAGACCTCCTCCCAAGATGCCCTGTGTTAATGATTTGTTTATGCAGATCTCTGTACCCCAGTTGGCCCGTTGCCCTCCCCATCCCAGCTGTCAGTCCACTTGCCTATCATTCCCTGCTACACACCCTTGTTCCAGAAAGTTCTGTTCTACTCGACATCCCATTCGTCCTCTCCCCTCAGCCACTCCTTCAGTTCCTCTCCATTGATCCCTGCACCCTGGTCCTTCCTTTGTACCGCCCCTGAGCCCTCAGATTATTGGTCTTGAGAGCTCTCCCCGCCCCTGCCTGGCCCCGGATACAGCCCCATGTTCCCCTTTGTTCTCCGTGTTTCGGCTCTTGGCTCCCTTTGACGTAGTTCTACTAAACTGCCTTGGAATACCAAACCAAAGATCCTTCCTGTCTAGCTCGTCAGTCTGTGCGCTGCTCTGCTAAGCTATACAGCTTAGCAGAAGCACTCGTGGGTAGGGGACAGGCAGAGCGATGCTGAGCGGGACTGGATCAGCTCGGGCACCGCCGCTTCTAGCGACCGCGCCTGTGCAGATTGAAGCGGCGACTGTGCCACTGCGGGCTCTCACGGCTGCGCAGACCCGAGCCTCCGCATCCGCGCCATGCCACTCGAAACGCAGCCATGCCAGTACACGCGACTACACTGGCGGCACCACCGATAGACACGGCTGCCCCAGCGACGTGGCACCAGGCGGCTCCCAGCAGTGGAGATGCTTCAGGAACCATGCAGCTCAAACTGCTGCCACCCCACCCCCCAACCCCCTATGCAGAAATCGGTTATTAACACTGACTTATGGTCTAACGTGGTAATTTAGCGAAAACAAACTACAGACAGAATCTTTGCTTTACTTAAATGCTTCCTCTTCTGTTTTTGTAATGCTGCATTTAAGATTGCAAAATGTAGACTTAACCAGATGTGGCTAAGCTAAGTGTTTCCGTATCTATCCACCAAGTTAATTTGGTAAGAAAGGCATGTTTCTTACTGTCTCAGAACGAGACCAAAACATCAGAGAAAACTGGCAAATTCACTGCCTACTTCCACAGTGGAATGTGGGCATGCAAGTGCAATACAACATAAGAGTCTCATTATCCCAAACAACAGTGCTCAGTTTAAATAGGATGTATAATCAGGGTCATGGCTCTCACCTCTCCACTTTTATGCAAATTTGGTGTCTGAAGCAAAAGGGGTGTAAGTTTGGGGTTTTTTTTGCCATTCAGAATATAGAAAAAGAAATGAAAAAAGAAAACCCGAGATCCTTTCATAACCTCTTGAGTTTGTGTCTGGAAGCAGAGTATGAATACCACAAGATTTAAGCATTTACCCTCAGTCAGATCTAACCATTGCATGGCAACAGTAACCCTTGTGTCAGGTTCTTGCTTTAGAGAGAAACACACATACAAAGATGTTCATGAAGTTTTACACACTTTTGGAGGATTAAGTTAGGCTGATCTACCAAGAATACTATTCTTTTTAATATGTAGCCACTAATGCTGACTTTAAAACATTATAATGCAGAGGAAACTTTGATATTTTTCTCTGGCAAAGAGTGAGTTATGTGTAATACAAACACTTTCCTTGAAGCAAGTTAAAATAATCAGAATTTATCTTTCATTTATGAACTTTTATACCAGGATGTTTGTACAAAATTATTCCCTTGCAACACAGTGATAATAAAATTAACTGAATTTTTCATTATGCAAGACTTTATAAGGTAGTCATAATTTTTAAAGCTAGGCTTGAACTTTATAAAGAGCGTACAGAGAAGTACACGAGGATATTTCCAAAAAGAATTAAGTCCAGTTATGTCCTTTGATATAATGTAAGTTATGATATCTCCTGCAGATGCTCAGAACTGATCAGTGAATAAACCTGGAACTGCACAGGTTGAACTGAGCAGAGCCATTCATTTTCTGAAGCATACTTTGTCATGGAGATGAAATGTGCCGAGGGGGGGGCCGGCGCTGGTCAGCACTGACACGCCGCAGCCCTAAAGAGTGTCCTGCAGAGAGCGACTCCTACAGGGGCTAAGGCTGTCTCCCCAGGCAACGGGTGATTCGCAGTGATATCAGCTCTTAGTGATTTCAGCTCTTTGCGAATCACCCTCAGACCGACTCGGGACAGAGAGAGACGAGGAGACCGTATGCTGTTCTACGGAGGTAGCTTTATTGCTCTGGCAGCCTCTGCGAAGGGGAGGCCAGGGACAGGAGCTCCCTGTCCTTCCCGGGCAAACGCAGTGGTTTTTATGGGGAAGGGTAGGGGTGGGGTAGGAACCAACTAGCCAACTGGATACAAGGTATTACCATAAAGGCGCAAAGCATGCTGGGGGCATCCCAAGTGGTCGCGGTAACTTTTAGGAAGGTTTCTTATCAAGCCTCTCCTCTCCAAGGGAGGGCCAAGGGCTCACAGCTCTCCACAGAAACGTTTTTTGTGGCTGTTTATAAACAGTAGGATCATGAAGACAGGTGAAGAAAAAAGAAGGTACATATGCAAAAGCATGGGAGAAATAAACAGGCATCTTAAAAAAGTAAAAGGAAGAAATAACAATTTAAAAAAATATCTAAAAAACCAGAAAAAACAAGACCTTTATTTTAGTCGGCATATTTCTTTACCTCCTTTGTCTCCAGATTATCTGTTAAGGAGAGCTATCAAAGTGCAACATCCAGGTTTGACTATGAAGTTATAGAAGATGGCAAAATAATGATGCCTCAGAATCCCACAGCCAAATACTTTGTTTTCAGTCTTCTATTCTGCCCTGATTTGGTTAGTGAAACTGCTTTTCAGAGATGCAAAACAAGTTTGTTACATGTCAAGTTAATACACTTTATTAAAAGGTCCAGGGTGTCTAGGGCAGTGCTACACAAGCAGGAAGACATCCCAAATGTCTCATTCCTAGTAGCTTATGATGTTAAATATACTTAGATACTCAGCTGACATACTAACCAGGAGATCCAGTCTCGAAGCAATATCCTCCTGGCTTAATCCTTTACATAGTGAGTTATCCTCAAAAGAATTTTCACTTTCTAAGTGTCCAAGAAAGAAAAGCTCTTCGTAGCCTTGAGGTGGATGACTAATAATCACCATTGCCTCTCAGGAACAGACAGTGAAGAGCATATGAAAAATCATCAAAATTCTGGCTATGTCAAACATAAAGAGAAAGTTTGCTGAAGTCAATGCAGGCAACTGTTAACATATGGACTTTCTAGTATTATGTCAAGGCTATGTATGAGGTGATCAAAATAATCTCCACAGACCTCTTCTCACAGTCTTTCTCTAATAAGATGCTGAAAATTTTATTTCTGATAAGATGCTAGTTTTTGAAAAAAAATTCTCTTTGAAGAAATGTAGTGTCATGAAACTAAGCAAGTGAATTCAGGTCTGCTTTCTGACTTTATGTCTAATCATCTACATTTCTCCTATTAAAACATTATGAAAAACATGACAGCTGCGGGCAGTCTCTAAATGAAGTACCATCTGGTACACAGAGTTTATGTCTGCTGCACAGGCCTGTTGAAAAGCACAGTCCAGCATTTTAAGCCAGGTATTTTTTTCCAGAAAATTAAGTGAATCACCAATGTCACAATGCAAAGCGTAGCTATCAAAGAAAGAAAGAAGAAAAAGAGAAAAACTGCAAACCTAAATATTCAAATGTGGATCAAATTCAGTGTATACAATTGTCATCCTGACAATTTTTCTATAGCCTTAGCTATTGCTTTATTCCTAAACTAAATCATTAATTCATTATGAAAGGATAAGTAAAATCATATTTTTTGCTAAGGTTTTGCATTTCAAGTGACACATACTAAGGAACAAGGAGAACTAGTTCATGAAAGTCAACTGCAATGATGAACTGAGGCAATTTATTATGACAAAATGTTGAGGGTATTTGTTTGAGGGGGTTTTCCGTCTCTGCTTCGATAAATTTCATGAGGAAACTGAATCCCAGATCATACAATGTATTTACAGAGAAGAGATCCAGCCCTAACTGGTCTAATAACTGATTCAAAAGTGTTTCAGGGCAACCAGACAGGCTGAAATGAGGGTTTAGCAAACATTTTAAAAGCTAATGCAGAAGAAAATTACCATTCAGAGTTTGACAGAACTGCATTATGCACTTGCACATCACTGCAAGTCTAACAGAATGGGATCAAGCTTCTGACCATGTAGTATAAGATATTGTTTTGGTTTTGAGACTGATTAGTTATTGTGACATCACATACGGAACTAAACTGATGGTTAGATAGGAGGCAGAAGACTAAAACAGAAACAAAATGATGAACAGGAAATCAGTTAAAGAGAAGACATCTCTCATTGTGCTGCTTAGGGAAGTATCTGGATGGAGAGTAGAGTTCTACATGGTTAGTAGAAACACGGCCATTAATTTTTCTTATAAAACATGAAATGCCAATAAAGTCATGCCAATACAGGAAACAATTTGCACACCAAGCTCAGAGTTCAGATGCAGGATATTGGTTGACCCCAGAATGATACTAATGAGATATGACTTTAGGAAAAGATGAATGTGTTCCTGAACATCTCAGGCTCATAGAACTGTAGTTTTACTACAAATACTTAGGTTTTTAATGTAAGGACATTAGCTGAAACACCACATAAAATGCTAAAAGAATTAAGTACAGTAGAAGGCTAGGACACCAAACATGGAAAGGTTGTTCGTTCTCAAGCAATGATGTTATTAAATACTCTCCTGCTTAGAACTAATACTCACTTGAGGACTAACATGCACTGAGTACTTACAGCAGTGAATCCCGCCCACACAACAAGACCGTGCAGTTTTCTTTGCCATGTGCAACCACGACTGCAAAAGCAGCAGCAAAGTCAGTTACCAACAGGTCTTGCTGGTAACTCACAGTCTAGTCAGTCTTCACTAGTCCTCACCAAACTGGCAAAAGCTATTGCCTACAGACTTTGAGTTCCTAGAAAGACTGCAGTACTAGCAAATACTTTGTTCTGTAGTTTGCTGCAATTTAACACCTTACATGCTGATTTAAATATGGGAATTTCAAATTATTGGATTCATTTGGATCAATTTAGCATGACGCTGTTGGAAAAAACACAAGCAGAAAGAACAGATGAAGATTAATTAGTCTTCCAAAAAACCCCACTTGTGAATTATTAACAAACAAACAGATATTGGTGAGGTTTTTCAGCCTGGTCACCATTGTCCATAATCTCCTTTTAAATATAGTAATTCCTTTTCTTCCACTTTCTCCACACACTTACAAACCCTTTCATACATGCAGACTATAACAACACAAACATTGAGAGTTTCAGAAGAGCATGACTGTTAAAGAGGAATCTGTTTGGAATATGGAGGATGGGACAACAGTCTGTAGAAGAAAGTCTTGAGAACTGATAATTACCAATATATGGTGAGGCTCTACACAGCAAGCTACCCACAACCTACGTGGTGTTTTAAAACTCTTTTCCACTAAGTATCTTACTCTCAACACTAACATCAACTCTAGTTTTAAAAGGTTGTCTTATATCTGTAGAACTGAGTCACTGGCTGCTGAAGGAAAGAAAAACGTTCAAAAATCAGCATGTACCAGCAGCTGACATACCAACGTAACCTACTACAGTTGAGGTCCCACCTCGCAAACAAGACAACAACAACAACATTCTGTCCCATGATATGTTAGCAATGTCTGCATTTGGCAGAATTGACTTAGCAGTGGAATATTTCAGATACAACGCAACCTCTCCTTCTCAGGTATGGCATCTAAGGGCAATGCATCTCAAAAGGAATCACAGGTCTTTGTCCTAAATTCAAACCATTGTATGCATGATTTTTTCCTGATTTCAGAGAGCTCACATCCCTACCTCACATGAACCTATGAATATTTGGAGTGTTATAAAATAACAAACTGAAAAGTAAGCAAAATTTGATTCCATGAATTGCGTGCTAGCTCTAAAAAGGGTCTTCTGCTTGAATTTCTAATAGCTTGATTGGAATTCCAGCTAGTTAAAAAAAAAATTTCGTTTTTTCTAGCATATATATGGTATTTAGAAAACTCTAGGCTCTTAAACTGGGATAATGATGTTTTTCCGATATATTATTTTACATATGGACACACTGATATTTGTACTGTAAGGACTGAAAATCACCTTACTCTAAAAAGTTTTGAAAAGGCATTCTATGTTGAAATACTTTTAGTTTTCAGTCCTCTAATTCACAGATGAAGAAAAATAACTGCCAGAGTATATTAACAGATACATGACAAGGGTTATGTCAGTATTTCAATGTGGCTTAGGCTGGTGTCCACTTTTGAAAATTTGTAGCATGGCTACACAAAGCTAGCTACATACCTTTACTAGCATTATTTTCTTGAAGCTGAGGACAGATCATATCAGGAGAACTGTTTCACAGTACCTTTATAATTAAGCACTCCTCAGCCGTCCTCTCGGTGTGGATTGCTACTGCTGGTTAATCTTCGGGGGTGGGGATCTGGGGAGGCAAATTTATGAAGGAGAAAACTAGGTTACTTAACAGTAACTGGAATTCTCTGAATATATTGCCTCCACAGATCCACACTAACCCTCCCTCCTTTTGTTAGACTTAAATCATGATTCACAAAAGCTGGATAAAAATGAAGGGACTGGGCGCTGTGATGCTAGAAAACCCTGTTCAAACAAATCATCTTGTGAGTCCGTTGAGGCAAATTAACCACTTGGATATTTGCTCTAAACAAATCTAGGATTCACACACAGCACATGAATTCATGAAAATGAAATTGCAGCAGTGATATCTCAAAGGTGGAATTACTGTAGAATGATCAAGCTTCAAGCACATTGGTTTTGGTTTAGTTTTTTTTTTTCACAAGTCGAGCCAAGTGAAGTTCTCATCTGCTTCTATTGCACTAGATATAGTGTAAGCACTATCTCCAATATATTGCAATCTTCAGAGATCCTGCCAAAGACTTTCACTACAGTGAGAAGACAGGGAATATTCATTTGGCATGAATTGTTCATCATAATTCCATCCTCTTCAGGGAGCGCTTCCAGTAGCTCGCACACATGTGCTTAGAATTAGTATTTTTGTTCTACTGAGAATATGTCACTTTTTTCTGATCTAATCCTTAAACTTCTGGGAAACACGCTGCATCCTAAATTCTCCATGCTTGTATTTCATTGACTGACGTCTTATATGTAATAGCTATTCCCTTTTACATCACTGCAGAAGGATAATAAGACATCCTTTTTCTGTCTTACAGAATTATTAAAAAATCTAATATGTGCTCTCCTTTGCACTTAGAAAGGTTACTTGGACTGTCTTTTATTTTATAACTTCTGTTTTCCATGGAATTTGTTGTGAAATCAAAGTAACACTGAAAGATAATTGCTACTAAAACAGAAAAGTGTTACATAATTTATATTTTACTTTAATATTTCCAGGAATTTTGCATTACCTGAAGTATGTATTGTGTGATTAGTGTGCAATTACTGTCTGACCTCAGTTTTATATAGAAACAAACATAAAATATGTTTATTTAAATGGGAAAAATTACCACTGAGAGAGTTTAAGTGTTGAAAACACACATCCCTGAGTATGGATTACTTACAGAAATACAGGAATGAAACATTCAAATTTTTGCTATAAGATTGAATGGTTAGGAATCTAACTATTGAAGAATTAACACACCAAAACGAGGAGTTGCGATGTGTTCTCTCACTGCAGTCACTGCAAAGTTTTCTTAGGCTTTTTCCCATCATCAGTTCCAATGTTTTTTCAGAGCCTTAACTGTTGCTTTTTATAGACAGCCTGTAGATGAACCTACCTACCTTCTCTCAAACCTACCAATCCTGCGTTGGAATGCCTTTGCAACTAAATAAAGACCCACATTGCCAAACCCAGAGTCCACGCTGGAATTTCACTCTGTGCTATAAAGGGAGATGGTGTAACTTGCCAGAATACTGAGGACCAGGCTTCCAGTGTGTGCTAGTACAGACTGAATGACAGTGACTCTTTTTAACTCCATGGTAGAAGATGTGTTCTTCTGGTTAAAGGAAAAGGTATCCACACTTCCAAAGTTATTTCTGTGTGTATCCATTGAATGTGTTTTAGGGACAAAGGTGGTTTCATGTTGAGAGAACTGTGCAAACCCATAATATACCAAGATTTCATATTTTTGAATAGTGATTGCATGACTTGCTTTGAAAGACAAAAGAGACCACGACATGAAGTGGAAGGTGATGCATCATAATGTGCAGGGAAAACAACTCATCTCAGCCTTCTACTATTGCACCTCTCCATAAGGAGTCATTCATATAATGAAACTGGATGAGAATTGCATCTTGGAACCACAAGGGTAAGCCTTTTAAATGACACAAACAATTTTTAATATTGTTCTAATTTAATTCCATTTTAGTATGATTTGAAAGGTTAAAAAAAATTAGTCATACATGCTCACAGTTAAATCCTGAGGAGTACTATATGTTCAATTAATTTGGGGTAAAACACTAGTCTCAGTAACAGGAGAGATTTTAAAGGCTTTTTCTTTTCCATGAAACTAATCCAGGGAACAGACAAGGCCTGCGGTGCCGATGCTTACTGAAGAATGACTTCATGTGCAGCAGCAACTACCAGTGAGATTTTAAATCCTATGTTACTGCAATCAGCAGGCATTATTTAATATGCCCATTAGTCTTCCTTGGGGCAACAGGAGTTCTGTCTCACCAACAGCAGATCACTGGTCTTCCCCAAGGGCTGCTCTGAATGTATTTGTCTTCTGAAGACTTCATTCCACTCCAGTTCTCCCTAAGAAAGTAAAGGCCTAGGCACTCCAAAGCAAGAACAATCACTGCACACTACAATTTTGTTCTTATTTACTTTTTTCTGTTTGTGTTTTGCTCTTGTATCACCTTATACCATCCTTTTTTTTTTAATTTTATTTTAGTTTTGGGTAATGCCTTTCATGTTTTTCTGACTTGTTGTAGTTTTATTCTTGGTATTCTGCAGTAGTTCTTCCTAGATTCTTGATTATACTTTTTACCTTTTATTGTCATGTAGTGCTGCTTTGGCTTCTAGATGCTTCTGGTCAGTATGATCATTCTTTCTCCCTCATTGTTTGTGGTTCCATGTGTACTTACTGAACTTTCTTCCCATATCTGTCTATGCTCACTCTTTGCTCAGTGTGGTGTTTTTCTCCCTTCCCTTACAACTATGCTCTGGTTCTGCTACTTGAAAAAAATATTTTATTTTACTTTACAGCATGTTCTTGCGTTCACTGCAGAAATGGAAAGACAGATAAAAGCCAAAGTAAACTACTTCTATTAAAATCATATTCTAGAAATGTTTTGATTTGTTTCTTTCTTCCCTCTCATTCTGTAGTTGGCTTGAATCAGGCTGGATAGACTTGAAACTACATTACAATAAAGCACCAAACAAGTTTCATTATACTGTACTTACATAATCATTCTAAATAAACCTGTTATACTTATTTCTGGCTACATGAATGTAAATTAAGGTAATAATGAAGAAAAAATTACACCTTCACTGCATGTTCTTCCACTTTGTCATTTGCTGTTTATTTTGGCTGAAATAACTGAAGTATAACAAACCTTCAGCAGAGATAGCTAAAGAGAAATTAACAAAAAAAGAAACTTTATTGGAAATAGATTAGTAGAATCAGGATATGATGACTTCAAATGGTAGGGTGGGCATGGGGGCTTCCTTACTGAGCCACTTAAATTTGACTCTGTCAAGCAGCTTAGACCAGCAAAAGACAAGTGGATGCAGTACAAAGACAGTGATGTTCCCAAAAGTCCACACAAGTCTATATGAGCTAAAGATAATACATGTTCTGACATCTTTAAGAGAACCAAGATGCAACTGAACTGGTTTGAACACTAAAGTACACAGGATCTCAAAACACAGAGAGCTAGCACAGAACATTTGCAGCATATTTGACCTAAGACTCCTCTCTTCTCATTTCTCACACACTCATTTGTCCAGAGCAGAGCCTTGCAAGTGAGAGACATTACTTGACAGAAAAATTCAATTTCTGTCATTTTGATTGATAACCACCAAATGATGAAGATTTCCAAGCTGTTATTTTTCTTCACTTATTTAGAAAATAAAGGTCTCCTCTTTCTGAATGACTGAGATTTTTAAGCAATCTACTAGTCACATTATTTAACTGAAAAAAAGGGAGATGACAAATGATACTATTAACTTGCTCCAGACAGTTTGCTACTGTAAAATGAAGATAATTTCAAGCAAATCTGGTAAGAGAAAAATTCGCCTGAATAGGTTCTTATGCACTATTTAATCAGAAATACTGTAAGCAAGAACATCCTGAGGCACAGTTTGTGTCCATATGCAATCTGGTAAGCTACGACGAAAGAAATCATCCTTTGGAGTGGTGTGTCTCCAGTGCCCCAAACTGGATGAAAGGACTGCACACATAGGCATAGATGATGAGATTTGCCAAGTATGTCCGTCTTCTTGTTCGTGTCAAGCTCCCTAATCAATTTAATAACAACAGAAGGAGAAGGACACTCAAATTATAATGTTAAAAGCAGATCTTAGTATTTCTAATGTTTTCATTAGGAAGACCTAAGTAAGGCAAGTATGTGATGGCTTGGATGTAGCCTAAGGAAAGTCATCCTTCCACGAATACAACTTGAAATCTAAGGTATTATTTCTGTATTGCCATGATAATGTTTTGGCTTGCCATATATTTACTTTTGTTAAGAAGTCCTCTCCAACACCAATCCATTCCTAAAACTCTTTAGTTGGTACTAATTAAGAATTTTATTTTGACCATTTCTGCTTGGGACCCCTACAGTAGTCACATTGGTTTAGAAAGTGGCTGAGAATGAGTGGACTGAAACCAAAAGAAGAGGACTGGAGTAATACTTTAGTTGTGAAAGCCTTAGAGGCTGCAAGAAAGCTCAAAAACTACAATAATATTACAATGAGAGTTTAAATCCACTCCTAGGCTGGGTTGGCAGCCACAGTGATGCATCCCGCAGCTGAGACTAGTATTCCACGGATGTCCTTTGTTGGCCAATTCCAAAAACCAACCTGATATTGCTTTATATTTCATCTGTAAACACTGAAGTCTTAAAGAAACACATGTAGAAAATACGTTTTTCTTGATGCATATAAAGTTCTCACAAGGCACTGTTTTTCCTTCAGGAAGAAACAGATGTTAAAGCCTGCATAAATGTTAACTAAAGTATTATATATGTATATAAAATAAATAGAAGAATATGTTATAGAAATAAATATAAATATGGATATACCGGTATATATACAAACATCCATTCCCCAAGCATATATTTTTTGAACATTTATCCTCAAAATCTAATTTTTGATCAAAAAAACTAAGTTGAAAATAGGCTGTTTAGCAATAGGAGTTTTTGAAGTGCAGAAACTTAGATGCTGTTAAAATTCTTTAAACAGAGGAAAATGGAATGTGGAAATCTGATAAGACTTCTCAAAGTCTATATGAATATTAGGTCCCAATAATTACCTTTTCTAGCCAGCTGTTAACTTTTTACTTCAAGTCAAATACTGTACATTTTCCTCCAAACACATTTTAAGCAAGCAAGCAGTGTCAGAAATCAGTGACAAATTCTTTAAAGATGAACAGCTATAAAGCACACACATACTAACACAACATATAATCACATTATGAATGGAAAAAACCAGCATACTACCATTTTCACATATAGCTCGATATAAAAGGTAGAAGCTGCTGTATTTTCGCATACTCACTAGTTTTGCACTGACAAATGCGACAACCGTTTTGGTCCAGTTTGAAGCTATAGACACAGTCCTTTTCGGTCAAAGTGCAGTTCACCAAAACCTCACAGGTGGGAGGACCTATTGTGATATATGTTGGTTCTGGGGGTAAGAAAAAAGAATACAAATAGATTTGAGATTCTTAAATATTTTAATTAAGTTCACAAAAATCCATATACAATGTAATACCAAAGAAAGTGATTTTAATTAATTTTGTTTCTGATGAATATTCTTGGTACTTCAGAAACAATTCAAGAAACAGACTTTGTTTCAAAGTGATGTACATTCAACAAAATTAGTATGAAGCTGCAGAAAATTTTTGAAGCATTGAAACAGAAAAAAAATATTTTTTTTGTTCACTATGAAATCAGCTTTCCTGAACATGCAGTTTGATACTGAGTGCAAAATATTTATTTTTCCTGCTTTTCTCCAAAAGTATTTCATCAGAACTTCATGCAGATTTTTTTTCTTTAGAAATGGAACAGAGTTTTCTGTAAAGCTGAATTGATTGATACTATCAAGCTGCACATCATACACGTAACTCAGTAGTCAAATCTTTCTCTGTGTGAATAACGTCACCTCTACTGAAATTCATAGCAGAAGAGACTCTGAATATCAAAAGGGAATGTAAGATGCACTGCATGTGGAAGACCTCTGGAAAGCATTTAACATGTCTATTCATCAAAAACATCACTTCTTACAGTATTCTTTGCAGTCCCAGATTATGCTTTCTCAAGTTGAGGAGACTTTTGTCGATTGTAAGTTATTTATCAACAGTATAATACTTACTTTTTGACACCATTTAAATATCCTGGAGTCTGAAATTTGTTTTGATACATAGGGCAGACAGAAATATTAACGTGCTCTAGTATAGAAAGTTGTTAGAATAAAACAAAATCCAGAGACTTACGGAAATAACAAGAAATCTCAAAATGACCATCCTAAAACAGGATACAGAAGGAAAGAAATATCTATCTTTTCTTGAATAACCTTTTGCTCTCTGAGACTAATTTTGTCTATCCTATGTTCTTCATAGAACTCAGGCACTGAAGAACCAATGAATTTATAGTTATCAGCATTATTAATGTTATACAAAAAATTCAGGAAACAAAATTTGCATTACTTAAAGATCAGTGAGCTTTCATTTCAGTATTTCAACTCTTTAAGTGTACTCTGTTTCTCCATCTCAAGAAATGAAGATTTATAGGAAATTAAATTTAAAAAGCCTTCCATACTCAAATTGATAAATTGCGAAAATATGGAGAAATTATATGGACTGGAGGTGGTCACATCTTGCCATCTTTCATCCTCAGACCACAAATTTTGCCATTTTTACCTATAGGCAGCTGGTGTTTGCTTTCAGAGTAAGGGTAAAATATTACTCAATGTAGATTAAATTGTTAGAAGTATAACTGTTAAACAAAATACTGGTTTCTGTGCCTATTGGCTTCATTCCAGTGAGCAGCTTTTGCACCTATACCTTCCAGTCAACTGAAAAATATCCTATTACAAGAGTGAACTTTCTGCCTTCATTGTCTTTCACAATTTTCAGCTCTCATAGCTTCTCTCTCGCCCTGCTCTTCCCAGCACAACAGCTTACACAGATGATGAACGTTTTTAATCCTTTTAAAATTAGGTCAGCTAACTAGAGTTTGGAATGAAAAAACTGCATTAAAGTCACTACAATTAAGTTAGATAACTTCAAACTTATCTCAGAGGTCACAGTTCAGATTACACCCTTGCCGAGTAACATTCAAATTCTGTTGCTTGTGTAATTTCTAGTAGGAAAGTAGCAATGCATTTTAAAAATATATACAACAGCACCAACAGCTTTGTTTATACACAAACTGGAAATCTGCATAATGGCATGACGTCTCTAGATCCCTCAAATATCTCCTTATTTAAATTAAAATTTCTCCTTCCTTTTTTATTTTTTTGGTAGGGATTTAATATAAATTTTTAGGTTGGAGATCAAAGGATGGGTTTCCTTCAGTTCTTCGTTTCACAGCTCTGAGTTTGCACATGTAGTGAAGAATAGCTATAATGAGCCAAGTATTTTATAATCCATGGATTTCCAAACTGGACTTATTTTAGTCTAAATGAACTCTTTGTAGTTTTCAAATTCATTCAGTAAAGTATCTGACTAAATCACATTCATGTCTAATACTTAACATTTGCAACTTTGCCAAACCATTACTTTAGGAATCATGAACACAATGCTATATACCAATATATGCCAATAACACGATACATTCCATTAATTAATCTTGGCTGTTTAGGCCTCTGAGTATACAAACTAGTTTTGCAACCAAACTGATTTTTAGCATCACTCCATTCTCCAACCAAAATACCCTAAACATGCAAGAGACCAGAATGCAAGAGCTGCCCTGAAGCTGCGTTCAGGTTACTGGTCAGCCACCACAAACCCTACACTTCAAATGACAAAAAGGGCACAGCAATGCTTGTACTCACACGTAGTTAAAACCACTACAAATCATATGAATCATTACAGCTGCCCAGAGCAAGTTCACTGACAGTAACACAAGCTGGAGAACTGAAGGAGACTGTAGCTTTACCATCTGACTCTGCAGAACGTGAGGTAAAACATACATTAAAAAAAGCCTACAAAACTTTACTGAAAGTTGAGATGCAGGGTAGTTAGTATTCATTGATCCACTTGGGTGTAAACTACAGATAGAAAAAGGATTTTGATTTTTTTCCCCATCACTAAAGTCCACCCCTCAAGATAATGTCCCTGTAATTGCAGCTATAACTTAATATCTAGGAAAACCAGCATATATATTCATAATTTTAGACATATATATTTGTCATATAGTTTTTGGTAACTTTCCAAAACTAAACCTCTGTGTTTTGATGCTTCCTTATCTTGGACACATTGACACAATTTTTGTGCCTTTGATACACGCAGTAATATGCTATTTTTTATAAGGGATGAAATTAAACTGTTGTTATATTAATTTTAAAAGTTTTTGTTTGTCCTCTATTTATTGTGTTTTATTATTCTGTTACTTTCAACTTTTGGGTCTGCTTTCCGCATCCTCAGCGTTTCCAGTCAAGCTTACAAATCTGTTTCTTTCTCCCTCCTCTCTCTAAAGGTAAGTCCTGAGACACAGTAATTTTATATGCATGCCTGCTTCTCAATGAGCTGCAAGCAGAGGACAAAAGAAATAATTTCATTCCCTACCCCAACGTGTGCAAAAATGCAGCCAGGAAAAAAAAAATAAATTCAGGCCTTTTCACTTCACTAGACAAGACTCAACAAATAAAGCCAGATCTGCTCTGCCAGACTTCTGGCTATTTGAATAGGCAAGCAGTAGCTAAGCTTGAAAAAGCATGTACCACCACACGATCTGAACTGGGTTTTCACTGCTGCTCTGGCAAGAATGGCTGAAGAAAGATCCAGTGCACAAATGCACAAACAATGGGTGGGAAAAACGGGTGCTGTTTCTGCCTGTGTGCTTTACCAACAATACAACTATACCTTAGGAAGAAAGAGAGAAGAAAATAAAGAGAAGGGGATTGAAGAGAGTCTGGATGAAAACAATGGATTATTTAAGGGAGCACAGATTTTGCTGATGTCAAGTGCTTATATATACAGTTAAATGCAGACTCCTATTAGAACACCATGCTTCCATATATCCTCTCTGATCCTGATACTTTCTCTGCTGAATTTTAGTGCAGATTATTAATTTGCCTGCTGTGAGGCTGATAAAAGTATTTGAATTCTTTTCTTATAATGCCATTTACTTAAAAACAACTTCAACAATTTTAAAATCCACAGTGGATATTTCAGCTGCTGGTGGACCTTCAGTCTGACTAGTTCACTGAAAAATACTACAATATGTGACCAAACCCTGAACCTCATTCATTCCAGCTTGAAATCAAACTGCATTTATGGTGAAAGAAGAGAGGATGGTGACATTCAAGTAATGCCTGGAGCTGACCTTGTGCTTAAGGACTTAAGTTAACAATACCAACACAAACACTGGTTGTCAAAAAACAAAAGGAAAAGAAACTATCAAGGTGGAATAGCATTTTCACTGATTTTTAAAAATCTATAATACTTTTGTAATATGAGCAAAAACAATCCCTAGGACCCTCTTTTTTGATTTCTGAGACCTTCCACTTCTCCTGAGTGATGTGACCCAGCTCATAGTACAAAGAGCAGATATTTTCTTCTGTTAACAATGTGAACTACTACATCTACAGACACAAGAACACAGGATGGTCAATCTGGTGTAGTACCGTGCCTTATACTTGTTATGCTTTGATGAGTATTGAGGTCCTATGATATTGCTCAAGTATTCAGATATGGAGAGAAATTGATACACCCATGTTTCAGTGAGATCAGGAAAATTTGTTTCTCAGGATTAGAATTTTATTATATACACAGTTTCATCAATTACTATTATAAAAAAGAAAAAAAAGAAGAGAAAGAAAACTGAAATATACCATTGATTGCTGAAGCCCTGGAAAACAAATGAAAAAAAATCAGGGACAATTTATTGCAATCTTGTTGACTTCTACTGTTTATCTGCGTGTTAAAAACAAATCATTCACTGAAGATTTCAACATAATGATATAAGTTACATAAAAGACAACTAACTAACTAAACAGAATTCTTCTTAAGTGTGAAACTAGAATGAAAAATTATATCCACCTTCCTATCATGTTCCTAGTTGTTCAAATTCTGAACTCTGGCCACAGAGTTTGTATCAGAAAGTAGCAAGGGATTACACTTAACTGCTGTACTGCAAAGCCAAATATATTATGAGAGAACCAAGAGTTCAGTTTTCGTTTGTGTGAAGGACAAGAGGGACCTGTACCAGCAGAAGCGATGTCCATGTAGCACTTGGAAGCCTACAGCCAGAGTGGTGTCCAGCTTTGGGCTCCTCAGTAGAAGAGAAACATGGACACACCTGAGTAAGTGTGTCACAAGGCCACTGAGCTGGCCAGGGCTGGAGAGGTGGCACATGAGGACAGGCTGAGAGACACAGCAGGGCTTGCTCAGCCAGGGGAAGGAGGGTCAGGGGTCATCCTACTGCTGTCTACCACTCCTTAACCAGAGGGTACAAAGATGACAAGGCCTGGCTAATCTTGGAGGTGGCTCCAGGCTAGGATGAGAGACAACAAACACAAGCATGAAACGGGAAACTACAACTTGATAAAAGCTGCTTTGATCTTCCTTTTAAACCATGTGGATCAGTAAACTATGACATGGTCATAGAGACTTGTGTGGGCTCCATCCTTCAAAATACTCAAAACTCAACTGGGACAAGGCCCTGACATCCTTCTGACACTGGACCTGCTCTGAGCAGGGGATAGGACTAGAAAAATCTCTGGTGGTCCTTTCCAACTTGCACGACTCCATGGATTTCACTTTCATATAAACTCAGGACATTTCCAGTGAAAGTAGCAATACCCTTGATGAATCCTAATCAAGGAAGTGAAATCAAAAGACAAACATTTCAATTTCTGATGATTTCTGTATGCTTTTGCCAAGTACTGATTACCTTCCTTTTGCAAAATAAGTACGTTTGCCTAACACTATCTCTCTGAATCTACTTCATGACTTTAAAACTAGCTTTTTTATTCAGGAAGCAAAATTTCTTCCAGGTGTTTGCAAGAGCAATTCTCTGTTAGGAGTTATTTAGTAACAGCCACAACCAGCTTTAATCAGTCTCATTTTTTTGTTCTCCTTTAAGTTAATACACATGCTTCACCTCTTGGCAAGGTATTTTTTTATTATTATTA